>APFE030947248.1:48694-62134 GCA_000404065.3 Pinus taeda | reverse complement strand
GCTTTGGAGGTATTTGAATACCCCAAGAAAATACACTTACGACTTCTCGCACCAAGTTTGTTTCTATGTACCTTTGTTATCAAAGCATAACAGGTGGAACCAAAAATCCTGAGATGTTTGACCGAAGGAACATGTCCATACCACAATTCATAAGGAGTTTTGTTTCTTATAGCACTAGATGGACATCTATTCTTTATATATGCAGCACATAGAACAACATCAGCCCAAAACATTATCTTTACATTTTTGAAAAAAAGCATGGATCGTACCATATTTAGGATTCTTCTATTCATTCTTCAGCTACACCATTCTGTTGGGGATTATAAGGCATAGTTGTTTGATGTTTGATCCCATGTTGGCGAAGATAATTTTCAAATTCATTTGATGTGTATTCTTTTCCATTATCAGTGTGAATAGACCCAATATGAGATTGTGCATCATTTTCAATCCATTTATGAAAATTCTTGAATAAGCATCAGATTTGTTCTTCAATAAATAAACCCAACACATTCTGGTGTAGTCATCAATAAATGTCATGATATATTTATTTCCATTTGCAGAAGGAACAGGCATTAGACCACATAAATCTGAATCAATGAGTTCAATTTTTCTATGTGCTCTTGAATGTGAATCATGAAAATACTGTTTGTTATGCTTTCCTAGAATGAAAGAATCACATTGCTTAAGTTTCCTAGGAATTGTAGGCAAACTAGCAACACCATTTTTCTTCAACAAGCAGAGACTGTCACAGTTCAAATTTCCAAATCTAGCATGCCATAATAAACTTGATTGAAGTGTACCTTCTTCATGATGAGAATTGTATGAGAAATGTTGTGCATGAGCAGAGGTTCCATACAACTTGATAAGTCTTTCTTCTTCTATTCCCCTCATAACAGGTGAGTGGTCAGATGCTTTTCTTACCTCAAGATTGCCATCAAACATATGAATTGAGTGACCTTGCTGGTGGATGTGGACCAAGGACGACAAGTTTCTCTTGAGTTGTGGGAGATACAGAACATGATGCAGAAGAAAGTCTGGAAGACCAGGCAGTTTAAGCCTGATTGTGCCAAGCCTTGATGGCTTGACTATTGATTGATCTGCAAAGTATACTGCTCCATCAACATTGTCAGTGAAATCTTCAAGGAAATCTTTTCTATGAGTCATGTGATAGGTTGCTCTTGAATCAAGCAACCAATCATTTTTCCAAGAAGCAAGTGAAGCATTAAATAAATCTTCATTTACTCCAATGTTACATTGTGCCACAACATAGTGAGCAGATTCAGGTGCTTTACCTTTGTCTGTATCATCAGTTTCACCTTTCTGTTTGTTTCTTTTCTGCTCAATTTTGTGTTATGGTAGCTTGCATGTACATGCATCATGTGATCCATTTCTTTTGTAGTGAATGCAGTGCAAATCTGTCTTTTCTCCTTTAAAATGTCTGCCCCCCTACCACTGAAATATCTTCCTCTTCCTCTTCGTCAACCTCCTCCTCTCATAGAATCTTGAGCAAGATTATTTTATTTATGAGCAAGGAACACATCCTCTTTAGAAGATTCAGGGGCTTTCTTCTTTCCAAAACCTTTCTCTCTTTCAGCGAACATTTTCACAAGGGAGTCAAAGGTTATATCTTTGAGCTTTCCATTTTCTTGCAATGACTCAAGATAATTGGAGTAAGTAGGGTAAAGTCCCTTGAGAAAAGAAATAAGAGGAATATCCAATTCAACCTTAGTGGATTTGATATCATGCATTATAGACTTTACTTCAGATGCAAGAGCAAGAGGATCATTATTTGGCAGTTCAAGAGTGAAGAGTTTAATTATGAGTTGCACAACTTCAAGTGCAAAATGTGATTCATAGAGTTCTTTAAGCTTTTGTAAGGCTTCAAAGGTAGTTGAATATATCGAAATATGGCGACCCACCTCTTCATTTACAGATGTTGTGATTAATGCATAAGCTTTGTTGTTCTTGTTTTCCCAAATGACGAGCTCTTTGTCTGAGGTAGGCTATACTGGGTCATTGTCTCCTTCTCCAACACACACTACTTTCCATAACTCATTGAAAATGAGGGTGTGTTTTATCATCCGAGACCATTCAGGATAGTTCTCCTTGCCAATGATAACTATTCCCACAATAGATATGATTGAGTGCATTGTAAAATCTAACAGCTGTAAAAATACTTCTGCTGGCAAAAAAATGTGCTTTTGTGGAGAAATAAAAAAATCAGCTGCTAAAAAAAATTTGATTATGATATCAAAATGTATTCTAGCCCCAAACAATATATTAAACACAGTCAAACGTAGGAGCATTAACTATGTTAGTCACTTTGAAAATGGCTTTATGAAAACAACATGATGGTAGCCCAACAACGTGGTATATATGAGATATAGTCTATATGAAAACAATAGCCACATCAAACATTATATACCAGCGTATGTATGAAAGCAATAGTGTATTAAAACCATCCAAAATCAAATCAGGAATAGAATTCAACTATGCCATTCATATACTATTGACTATTGAAAGGAATGCTACCACTGTCATAAAAAAAACTTCAGCACATATAACGTTGTGTTTGTCGTACGCTCTCTCAACTTCTATGCGCTTCAACGCAGATGCTTCTATTATTGCTATCAGAAATGGATAGAAAGTAGGTTAAGTGGAAATGCAAACAACCTAGCACCTTAACTTTAGTTATTGCAGCCTCAAATTTTGGCAAACGGATAATGCCTCCTGCAAAAAACTAAAATCTAGTCAAAGTCTTGCACTACATTCCAGATGCAATAACATCCAACCGACTCTCATGTGTGTACACATACCAACTGACATTGAATCGTCTTGTCTCCATAAATTTGAGACTATTTAACTGAAATTTCAATGAATATAGATCAAGTCCACTCGTCTTTACAAGTACTATATCACATGTTGGGCAGTCTGTCCAAAAGAAGCATAGTATACACTCAGATTCAACCTTGCACCATAGATTGAATTCTTTGGATGTTTCTCGATTGATAAATTCATTTTTTGAATATATCGTCAAAGAACTCTGAAGAGGGTAGGCAGAAGCATTGGTTAAAAGGCCGACGGTTTGAACGCAAGACATCTTGCTCAGTTTTGAACAGTCAAGGAGACACACAACACATGGAAGTCTATTGCAACAAGGTCGAGGTGGACATTTAAAGTTTGTGAAGGGGTTCCGGTGTTTCAACAGAGTAACGTAGCAACATATGGGAGCAAAACACAACAGAGTAATGTAGTAGGGTATGGGAAAAAATGCAGTATATTTACACAGTATATCACCACACTGTTTTGCTGCACTGTTTGATAGGGTTTGTTTAGGAGATTGGCAGTAGTATTCAAGGTGAGCAGCATAACAGTAGTAGTCAATGGTGTAGGTAGGCTTGACAGAAAATGTTAGGAAACTGACACCAACGAATATATGGGTAGCGTATTGTATGGAGCAGAGTGTAGGTAATGGAATATGGCAGACAGAATGTAGGTAGTACATGCACTCAGTTAGACAAGGGAGTTACAAGGCACAAGAGCTAAAAAAGTAGTTAGCTCTGATACCATGTCAGTGCAAGTAGTAACTCCATAAGGCAGAAATAATTTGACTGTTTTATTCCATGAGGTAGGTCCTCATTATATACATTAGGGAGAGACTATTCAGTTCGTCTCCTGATGACTATTCATATTTCCTATCTATCTATTTACAATAATTCACCCAATCACAAGGATTAGGTGTCAACACATATAAAATCCCTTTAACACCTATTATATGCTCAATATATTATTTCATTTTTTCCTCATTTTTTATCCCCCAATATGAATGCACGTGATATCGTATTTCTTTTTCAGTCAAACCCCCATGCATAGAGTATACCTTGACTTAGGTGCAACACACTTTTCGACTACCTAGGCTTGTGTTGGTTCGAGGGTGAGTTATTTTTTAACCCAGGGGCCCTAGAAAATGCCTAAAACTTGAATGAAATCATAAAATGGGATCATGAATTGAAAAAGAAAGGTCTTATATCCTACCTCGAAGAGGCATCACTTGAAACAATCTACTGGATTGAGCAAAATCAGCTATAGAAGATTCAGGAAATATTGAAGGAAAATGTGAAATGGTAAATATGTATAGTCATTTTGGATATTTATGGTTGTTTCTTCCCTGATTTTATTCACATTTAATTGTTCGACCTAGTTATAACCCATTATTAGCATGAAATGGGTACTTTTAATTTCTTTTTATGATGTCCTTAGTAAGTCGATAGTTGTTTTATGGATTTTGTCATATTTTTAAAAGACTATTTTGACCAAGGACAACCCTTTTATCCCTTTTTAGGGCTCCATTGAATTATGAAAAAAGGAACCCCTAGGAGTTCTCAGTCATCTCTTTTTAGACTCCCGAAATATGAAAATATTGTTCAGCGCTTACCTTTTCAAAGTCCTTAAAGTGAATGAAAATATCTCAACTCAGTATAAGTTTAACCCTTTTCTCGATTGAGATAGACTAACTATGAAAAATGAATACCTTAGTCGAACATGTCTAAGTGGTTCTCTTGGGTATTATTTTCTACGATTTTAAACCCAAGGGGCTATTTAAAAAAACGAGCATACGGAGTTTTCTTTTTCACCTATTTTTCAAACTCTCTAAATATGAAAAAGATGTTGATTTATACCTTCGTTGGACTTGTTAGAACATTAAAAAGCGATGGAATCACCATTCAATATGGGAGTGAGCCAAACCTTCTCTGGGTTCATTAAATATTCTTAGAGGGATTCTTTCGAAGAGTGAACTTACAGATCAAGCATATGTCATCCTGTTGAACCATATTAAAAAATAAAGAGGTGCTGACCAGTATGGTTGGGGAAATTGGGAAAATAGGGTACTCCATTTGTTAATGGAAGTGAGTCGCTCTTGAACATGAAAATATTCCACTTGATCTCCCTGGTCATTGTGTTGGGAAATTTTCTTATCTTTTGGTTTATCATACCATTTCAAAGCCTCTACTTTTGGTTTTGGGCCAATGTTGCCAAGTCCATTTAGGGTCGTTGTTGTGTTCAAGCAAACTCATTTAGTTAATATCTCCTACAATACTTTTAAGCCTTCATTCCATTTCTACATTTCTTGATCTAGTTTTGAATCAACATTATTCTAATAATTTTGTCTCAAATCATCATACCTATTTCATGTCACTGATGGGGGATACATCAATTCCCTCTTGTGATGGATCAATTCCTATCGACATCAACTCATTATCGAGGAATTTGACGTAGAAATACCCCTTCGAACCCTAGTTCTTGCATACATCAATGGCAAGTTTCCTCACTCTCGGTTATAGGTTCACATCATTGTCCTTTGACCAAAATATTATGTGTGGTATTTGACATCAACTCATTTATTCACACCATATGCTTTATACTTTAGTACCCTGAGAATCATTAACATCATTGACAATTTATCTTGCATTTGTTGATGACTTGCATCATTAGCTAGTAATCATATGGTGTCTACCATATTTGACTTCAGCTCATTGATTCACATGGTTAGAATTGTATAGTAGTTGGTCATGTGAACAAGGTAGAAAAACCCAGATCTAGTTTGATCCATTTGGGCTGCAATTTCAGGAGTAATATAAGATCACAATGTATGATGGCTGTGATCATACAAGAATTTATCCATTCATGGGTCCACCATTAGCCATTCATGGATGATTTTCTTTTTCACCACACATGTAATGATTAGCTTCTTTACTATATATGGTTATGCTTCCCTCAACAAAGGTGTCTTGATGTAAATGTATCGTAACATATGATGATCTCGCCAATTTTTATTGATCCCAAATTGTCACAAGGTAAAGCACTTCAGTCATCACCAATCATTCATGAATTTTTTCTTTAGGGGGGAATATGTTATAGGAAATTTTTTCACATACGATCAATAGGCTTTTAACTGCATCAACCAACATTATTTAACTTCCTTTTCATCATCCTTTCACAAATCCCTAAGCATGACTCATTATAATCCCTAAGTTTCTGCTTAAAAGCACCTTGTTTTCGTAATTTCAAGGAGCAATGCTCCCTGTCCTCCTACTAGGCAATGTCCATGACTAGGTTAATCTACATTTCACTTGCATTGATCAGCAGCAGTTGCTCAATGTTAGGGGTGCATTGATTTTATAAATTTGGTAAAAAGAAAGAGAATCTTGAAGCCTCTTATTCCATAATCTTCCAGATTTGTTGTTACCATTTACCTTAGATACAAGTCTCAGATGTTATCCTATCCTACCTTGGAGTTTTCATCTCTTATACCTTGAGCTCATCCTCCCATGAAGAGTGGATCTCAAGTCTATATTGGTAAAAGGATAAGAATTCATGAACTAGGACCTTCACCTATATATTTACCACCATCCATAGGCAAGGAGCTGGATTTTGGAGAGTCATTATACCCATATGTCGATGTTTTGAGAGATATATTTCCATGCATTAGGGTAATTAAAGGTTTATTTTGTGACAAGGAAAATACAAGTCAACTTGGAGGAGCTCTCTTACAAGATCAACACTTATTTTTGGTTGTAACTCACTCAGTTTCTATGATTGGAAAGAGTTTTTTGTTTTCCTATATATGATGTTATGGTTTCATATATTCAATACCATGTTGATCTATTGAATAAAGTGATTAGATGATGCGACATAGATTATGCGAATCATTGGCTTGTGTTATCTAACTTTGTAGGTTCTAATAATAATGATCAGAGTGAGGATTGAGCATTAAATCTTAGGAATGAGGGAAGCATACGGAAAATTCCAAGTAGGCTTCATCCTGTTCTATATTTTCTTTAAGGAAAACATTAGTGCCTTTTTCTTTTTGTTGTTCGAGGTCATTCCAGTAGGTCTAGGGGAGATACTTCTGTCCGTAGTCATAGAATCTGGATAATAATGTGAATTGAGTCATCATGCTACAACTCAAGCAAAAAAACTTGAGTCTATAGATAAATAAATATATTCCCATACTAGAGATGACTGATGCTAAATAGGAATAAAGACTCTTCGGTAAATGATTGAATAACCAATATTCCATCAAGTTCAAGGGGAATCTTATATAAGATCTCTACAAAAACAAACAATTTCATGCATTTCATGACCTCAAAATCAAACTCAAATTCATGCAAGATAACTATCCATTTGAAGTATGTGCCCCCAAAAACATGTCTTCTAAGAAAATGGTGAATGGGATTGGAGTCAATAACTACAGTAGTCGTGTTAAATCCATTGAGCAATAAATATAGTTGCTAGAGCTGGATTTTTAATGTATTGATAGAAAAGTTCCCCTACCACTAATGCATTATTGAGATAGTATATGATGTGCTCATTGAACTCCTCATCCTCTTGGAAAATAATAATTTTGAGAGTTGAACCAGATGTTGCAAGATATAAGATGAAGTCCCAACTATAGTGAAGAGGGCTTAAAAGTAGGGATGATATCGAGGCATGTTTCAACGCATCAAATAATATATGTGCTTGGTCGTCCCATACAAAAGGTGTATCCTATTTTAGAATGTGGAAAAAACCCTTTGCAATGTCACCATAGTTCACAATGAATCAACATAAGGTGTTTTCCTTACCTTGAAAACTTTGAAGCGTATTGATAGTGTGAGGAGGAACCAAATTGACGATCACATTGACCTTGAGAGGATCAACCAAGATCCTATCATTAGACATGATGAATCCTAAAATTCATCTAGAAACTACAAAAAATATGCCTTTTTGGTTATTAAAATGAATATTATAGTATAAAAAATGCATAAATATGGATCATAGATGTGTAGGATGGTCACCTCATCGAGCAGAGGGAGGAGAAAGTTCATCCAAGTATGCCTCTAAAATTGACATAATGCCATGAAAATCATAAGACATGGCATGTTGCAAGGTGGCCCCAACATAGTTTTCTAAACATGAGCATACCCCAAGAATAAATGAAATTTGTGTTATGTTTGTCTTTTGGATTAACCTATATCTACTTATAGCTAAAGAAACCATCCACAAAGCAAAATATCTCACTACTGATGCATTCAACAATAATTTGATCCGTGAATAAGTTTGAGTGTTTATCTATTGTACATGATGAATTTAGGTCCCTATAATCAACAAAGACATG
This sequence comes from Pinus taeda, assembly GCA_000404065.3. NCBI lineage: Eukaryota > Viridiplantae > Streptophyta > Pinopsida > Pinales > Pinaceae > Pinus > Pinus taeda. Next base: position 53,976 of record APFE030947248.1, on the reverse strand, counting down.
AAAAGTACCCCACATTTTGGGGATAGGAACTATTATGAAAACAAAATCCATTAAGGGAACTCGATAGATGAACTTAGCAGTGAGAAATTTCACAACTTTTGCGTTGACAAAAATGGTTTTGCAAGGATTTATTCAGCATAGCAATTTTAAAATATGATTGGAACCTTTATAAGTGATGACTTCATGGTCTACAATTTGAGGGTAGATGCTAGACATCTCTTCATATGGCCAAACAAAAACATCACAAAATTATTTTAAAGGAGCGATGTAAGTAGCAATCTCATATTTAGAGAAATATATTTTGATCATAATATTTTCCATGACCCTAGGACTCATGGAGATATTCATCTGAGTGAAAGGTGAATTTTTTGTAGAATTCCATTAAAGTAACACTTCATGTGTCATGGTAGTTTCTCATGCCCAACTATCATTTCACAATGAAATGAGGGTGTGCAAGTTGTCATCCGAATGTTTCAAACAAGGGGGTAAATATGACCGATGGTGATATTCTTCTAAGGTTGGTTAAAATCTCATGATGGCTTGAAATATGGCTTCATCATATGGCATCATAATATCGAGGAAGTCACATACACTAGAATGATTGATAACCCATTGATGTGAGGAGTAAGAATAAATCTGAACATCATGGGAAGAAGTTGGCTTAGGTCCAATAGTTTCTATATGGATAAATTTGTAAGCTGACATGGTCATGCTGCAAGGAATGTTATCGCAATACATTTACAGGTATAAAGGAGAAGATATTATCCATAAATCATCAAATCCATCTGAATTTTAAGTGACATACATGATCATGTTAATAGTTTTAGCTAACTATGACATTTCAAGAGGAAGAAAGGGAAATGTTCTCATTCATAAAGAGTCTTTCGACATCCTTTCTTTGATTATGTCAATAATGGTATGGGAATCTCCTACAAATTGAACTGACAAATTATCAAGGAAATGAAAGTCATCCTTGTAGAAGGTCAACTATTTGATATTGGCTATTTTACCCTAAGGGTGGAACATGTCAACGTGGAGGATCGATTAAACAATAGAATTCATGGCCTCAAGCTACCTTTTCCTACGAAATCGGTTGTAGTCTAATGGGGCATCAATGAGTTCGACATCCATTAATATTATTTTAACGCCAAGCTCAATAGGAAAAGCAAGAGAAATCCCTTCACATTTCAAGTTATTCCCATCAAGATCCTTCAACATAAACTTAGGTAGTGAAAATTTTGGTGAGCCAAGAGCTTGTGAACATTTTGGTCACATGATATGAGTAGATCCCCCTTCATCTAAGACTATATCATGAACATGTCATCAAGTAACATGGGTTATTATGCGGAAGTTCAAATGTGTTGGAAGAAGGTGATTCTATGAGGATTGATTAAAGTTGATGGTATTTGAATATGAGGGATATACCCCATAAATAGTAGCTATAAGTGTCTTTCATTGTATGCAACGAATTTGCAAAACTTCAAGTGTAGATATAGAAACATTTGGTTTGGCTAGATGCTCAATAATGTCATATTTGTGAGAAGCTCTTGCATCAATATTATGCATAGTTTTACAAATTGCACCTTTAGGAGGGTCCGACATAGTGTGTAATTATGGTTTATCAAAATGAATAAGACTATTGAGTGGAGGAGGGTTCACGAGCTCTAATGTTGAAGTACCACTATTAGGATTTTCATAGTTATATGTTGTACTCATGAAATTGATTAGGTGTTCCATCATGAATATATATTGCATGAATGATGAGGTGTTATTGGAAGAATTGACCCCATTTACCCCTTGCTAAGGAGGTGGAGGGCTAACAACCATATGTTGTTCCTAGGTTGTAAATGGATTTGTAAATACAATAGGCTAATGAGCATTTTTTTCTATGAGAAGTAGCAATGGATCTCATCCATTTGAGAATGATTGTGAGTAAGATAGCCCTCCCCTCAAACATTGCAAGGAAAATGATTATTTTAATGCTTCCCTTCATGATTCCCCCATTGGTCTCTTCGGTATGAGGTGATCGTTGTTCAATGTTTGAAGTTTTGTTGGGATTTCATTTCTTTTATTACCTCTTCTTTACTAAGGGTTATTTACAAGTGTGGATTGGAAATAATTTGCCTTACATATTTGAAAAGAATCACCAGGAGCTTGAGTGGTAGGTTGAGCATTCAAGGTACTATAAGAGATGTTCATTTGTCCCACCTTGGTGGCTAATTGGTTTGATGAGCCTTGGTATTGCAACAAGAATGTTGCAAGTCCCAAGGCTAGTGACTTTTAATTATCAACCCACGGTTCATACAAACTTAAGAGGTATCAACACTATATGTGCAACATACAATGTGTCCTTCCTTTTCTTTCATGAGAGAAAATAAATGTTGCCTATTTGTAGGAATTAAAGACTGAATTTAAAAAAGCTTGTAAAGTAACATGAAATCCTCTATGTACTTATTAACACACTTTTCTTGTAAAAGAACCCTATTTTAACCCTATTTGTCAAATGTGATGTTTTAACTAATCTAAGTATGAAATCTAATATAGAGAGTATTAACTACAATGTGCATGTGTAAAAATAAAATAACCCATTTTTTAATCTTTTTGTTTTATAAATGAAAATTCTAATCCTCACTTGTTCTTTGGAAGGGGAGACAGGTATGGAGGAAGATGGGTACAATGATTTTGATGGCTTCAAGGTAAAGTAGGGGCCTAATCCTAGCTTCAATGGTGATTTTTCTCAATTCAGGTTCAAAACATGGCACTACCAGATTTCCTACAAGATGTACTCATTCTCCTACAAGATCCCCTAGTTCTCCTATAGGATTCCCTAGTTCTCCTACAGGATCCCATATTTTACTACAGGATGTTACAAATTTATTATACGAATTTATAATTAATCAAATGACCAAGAAAATCCAATCAAAATTGGATGGAAGAATTTTTTTTGTTTACTAGGATGTCTTAGGTCCACATTCCAAGTGGAATCATTGAAAATTACTTATGTTAACCCATGCTAAAATATAGCAGAAAATTACTAGTCGAAAATCTAGAAATGGGAGAACTAGTGCGCTAGAAAATCTATAAAATGGCTAACCTAATCAAGTGAAAATGTAATGGGGTGATTTATTTTATGAACTATAATGTTTTTGTGACCTAATTCAAGTGGAAAAAACTTGATTGAAGCTCGTTAGCATGCTCTAAAAAATAGTAGAAATTTACTCTTCTTTGCCGCAAAGGAGTTCAAGAAATCTAGTTTTGGGAATAAGAAGACTAATCCAAGTAGCTCAATGATTAATTTGACCTTCCAAATATTTTTGAATGATGAAATTATGATTTTTGTCTTCAAAATAACTTACATAAACCACTTAACCCAATCCTACAACAAGAAATCATTAATACTAAATGCAGAAATAGAAAGAAATAAAAACAAGAGATGCATATGAATAAGAAGTGAAAAGAAGGAAAGAAAATGGTACAAAAGGGATTTTAGACCATTATGATGGCTGTTTAGTCAATTTAGTGTGATCTAAATTGCTATTTATATTGTTAACCCGGGGTTCGTAGACTGACGAAGTGAGGTGTACTATATGTACTTAGATAACCATTTCTTAAGTTTTTGTCGTTTTAAGCTTTCTTAGTTTGTTTTTGAATTTTATTCTTTTCTTACTGCGTGTTGATGAAAGTGAAGTGTGAAGTCTGTGGAGTGTGAATGGTTATGATTTCTATGCTTGAAAATTGCTCAAGAGAAAGCTTTACAATAACTGAAATGAAACCAATCAAAAAGTGAACTAATGGCAATGGCCTAGTATCCTTGCTGCTGAAAATGAAAAGAAAGCAAAAACTTGGAAAAAAACTCAAACTAAAGTAAAGCAGTTAACTCACACTACTTGAGCTTTCTAGATCCTATGCCCCTTGGCTCAATCTACCTTAGGGAAGTAATCATGAGCATAACAAGCAATATGATATTTAACTGTTAAAGAAAATAAATTGCAGAAGGAAACTAATCATACTACTTGTATTATTCAAATCCTTTACCCCTTAGCTCAATCTACCTTGGGGATGTAATTATGAACATAACAAGAAATATGATAACTAAATATAAAAAGAAATTAATCACACTACTTAGACTCCTTTAGTTCTCTTACCATAGAGCTCAATCTACTTTATGGAAACAACTATGAGTAAGTAATATGACACTTAAATCACACCACCGTTAGTGATATTCTGATCTCCTGCTGATATAGTCATTGACCACATACAGAAATCACAAAATGATTAAGTAGTATGACACCTAATTTAGCAGAAAAAAGAAATAAACAAATAACGATTTGAAAAGGACAATGCTGAATGTAAATTGCAGAAAATAAAGGTTAGCAAACAGGACAAGAAGATCACATATGCCAAGAGTTATTAAAGCAAATAAAAGATTGCCCGGGCTACCTAAAAGGACCTGCAAAAAACACTGATCAGTTTATAAAGAAAAAGATATAAACAACATAAATCATAAAGCATAACATCTTATGTACAAACTAATGACAAAATAAAAGCATAAAGAAACTTAAACAGATATGTTACAGGGCTTTAGTATGCAGGGGCCCTCTGCCACTTCAGCCAATCAAATGATCACAAAACTATCTTCAAAACAGTCTACTCATGTATTCAGATCAGTAACATGTAAAACATTGGGGTGGTATAACCAACAGCGTGCGGAAATTACATAATAGCTCAAAAATTCTATGCAGCAAAAAAAGTCTCTTTACAGCATTTGGAAACGCGTTATTTATAATGTAAAATTCCTACAACTAATTAATCAACAACTTAGGCTATTAAGTGCATGCCATGGACACGTAGATCTCATGAGCCGAGATCTAGTTAACTATTGTTATGCTTCTTAAATCCTGAAGTGGTAGGTTGTTAGATTTTTTGTTCAAAAATGATCCTCAGATGTGTTGGAGCCTCCGTGAGCTGGGAACTAGGCCACGTTTCATTCACGTGCCTTTAATAGTAACGTGCCACCACTGGACTCTTCGGTTGGCCACGTCTTTGACTTGGGTTGACTGCGACTTCGAAATGATGATTTGGCCGGTTCAAAGGGACACGATCCATGTACATGCCATCTGGAGCTTGCCCATATGGCCCGTTCCTTCAGAAGACACATGGAGCACAGTTGTTACACTGAAATTTGTCACCATGACTATCTGCAATTAATATGGCTCCATCAATAGTCATATTATCCTCCTTGTCAAGCCTTATACCTCTGCTCTCCATGTAAAACTTCAAAA
>APFE030947248.1:24308-39095 GCA_000404065.3 Pinus taeda | reverse complement strand
TCTAGTTGCTCACTAAGACTTCCTAAGATATCAGTTTTGAATTCATCAAGCATGTTGCCAATTTCAGCCCTACTTACCGATCCAGTTGCAGATTTGTTTGCTCTGAGGAGAGAAGGATCTCTAGGCCATTTTTGAGATTTAGATTTCCCCCGTGAGAGATGAACACATAGCTCTACTATACCATGAAGTGGAAGTTGAGATATGTCTCCTTTTCCCATCATGTTCAAACTATCTATCCATTCATCTCTAATGCATTTTAATAGAATGGCTTTCAAAGTTTCCTCATCTAAGTTACTCATTTTTTCTCTTTTCAGGTTATATTAAAATCTTTCAAGTAAATCCTCCAAATTTTCATCTTCCTTTTGCACCATCTTGAATACCTCATCCTTGTGATTGGTGGACATACAATAGTCCAGGTATCTATCCAAAAATGTTTGTTTCATATCATTCCAAGTACTAATGGATTGAGTGAGTAAACCCATGAACCATTTCAAGGCTGCCCCTTTCAATGTTGAAGGGAACAGTTTGAGTTTTTGAGCGTCTTCCACATAATCATAAGCTTGACACACAACCTCAAACTCAAATAGAAATGTTTCAGGGTCCTCATTTCTTAATCCATGGAATTTTGGGAGGACAGATGGCGAAATGTTTTTCATTGTGGCTTGGGAGTCATCATCGACTATAGGAAATCCGAATGAATTGTCTCCATCCCTATTTCCTCCAATGTTACCTCTTCCTCCTCCATTATTTCCTCCTCCACCTCTACCTCTACCTCTACCAAGTCCGGTTGCTCCTTCTTGTGCCATGGTAGTTTCTTCAGAGACCTCAGAGTTCTCTGGTTCCTCTACCAAGGGTGAATGAGGAGGAATTTCTCCCTCTTCCTCAAGCGATTCTACTTCTTCAATTACAATCTGTCTCCCTGTAGAAGGAAGGAAAGGATCTCTTTATAATTCGGATTCAATAGATGGTGTGGGAGAGTCAACTACTGCCTCTTGAATTCCAGGAATCATAGAGCTAGGAGTATGACTTGGAGATGATGGGGGTGTCTCTTGCCTATTTCTTGAAGTAGATGGAGCTGTAAAAATCGAACTCCTGGCTCTAGCTAAAAACCTTCCCCTAGAATCTCATGCTCTATGCTTGTCATTTTTTATTTTTCTTCAAGTCAGGTTAATACTTCTCTTTCTAATCTTCCAGGTCACTCTAGGTGCAAGAAGAGAGCATACTCAAGAAACTATTAAACCAATAACTTTCTCTTTTCTGATCCTCCAGATCACACTAGGCGCAAGAGGAGAGCATACTTTGAGATGTTATCGATTTTCCTTCCTTGAAATTTTCTTGTTTTTTTTTAGAAATTGGCTACCTAATTTCACTTCCCTGGCAACGGTGCCAAAGTGTTTGGTCAATTTAGTGTGATCTAAATTGCTATTTAAAATGTCAACCCGGGGTTTGTAAACTGACGAAGTGAAGTGTACTATATGTACTAGATAACCATTTCCTTAGTCTTTTGTCATTTTTGAGTTTTTTAGTTTGTTTTTGGATTTATCTTTCCCTAATGTGTGATGGCGAGGATGAAGGTGAAGTATGGAGTGTACATGGTGATGGTTTCTACAGTGATTTTCTCAAACTTAAAAGTGCTCAAAAGAAAGCTTTAAAACAACTAAACTGAAATCAATTCTTAAGAGGAAATAAATGCGTCAAACAGTGAACTAATGACAATGTCCCAGTATCCTTGCTGCTGAAATGAAAAAGAAAGTAAAAGCTAAAAGCAACTCAAACTAAAAGAAAAGCAACTAATTCACACTACTTAAGCTCTTCAGATCCTTTACCCTTCAGCTCAATCTACCTTGTGGGAAGCAATCATGAACAAGTCAAGCAATATGATATCTAAATGGAAAGAAATTAAATTGCATAAAAGAAACTAGTCACACTAATTGAACTCTTCTGGTCCTTTACCCTTCAGCTCAATCTACCTTGTGGGAAGCAACCATGAATAAGTTTAAGCAATATGATATCTAAATGGAAAGAAATTAAATTGCATAAAAGAAACTAGTCACACTACTTGAACTCTTCTGGTCCTTTACCCTTCAGCTCAATCTACCTTGTGGGAAGTAACCATGAATAAGTTTAAGCAATATGATAACTAAATCACACTACAGTTAGTAATATTCTGATTTCTTGCTAATAGAGTCACTTGACTATAGAAAGAAACCATAAACTGGTGAGCAGTATGACATCTAAATAGCAGAAAAATAAATAAGCAAATCACAACTTGGAAAAGACAATGTTGAAATTAAACTTCAGAAAATGAAAGTTAGCAGGAAGGACAAGATGATCTCATATGCCAATAGTTATCAAAAAGATGAAAATTTGTCCGGGCTGCTTAAGAAAACCTGCAGAAAAGCACTGATCAGTTGACAGCTATAAGAAAACAGATGTGAAGATATAAACAGCAGAAACATCAAACAGTGTATTATGTACAAGCTAATGATAAAAACAAAAACATAATAAAACTAAATGGAAACTTTACAAGGCTTCAGCGTGCAGGGGCCCTCTGCCACTTCAGCCAGTCAACAAGTAGTCACACGAATGAACTCAGAAAAGTCTTCTCATGTATTTAAAACAACAACATATAAAACAGTGGGGTGATAACTTGCAGTTTAGAATTCACGTATACAAACAGTTCGGAATTCACATATATCAAAAAGCTCCTCTACAACGTTCATCGACGCGTTATTTATAATGCCAAAATGCTAAATCTAATTAACGGACTCCTACGCTATTAACTGTGTTGCTAAAGACACGTAGATCCCTTCAGCCGAGATCTAGTGTAACTGTCATCGTGTCTATTAAATCTTCGGAGTGGTAGCTGTTGGATTCAGGTCTCAGGAATGATCTCCAGGTGTGTTGGTGTCTTCGTGAGCTGAGGACTGTGCCACGTAACATTCACGTGCTCAAAACAGAGACGTGCCACCGCTGAACTCTTTGGTTGGCTTTGTCTTTGACTTTCATTGACCATGACTTTCCATAGATGATTTGGCTGATTTGAAGGGACACGTTCCATGTATCCGCCACCTGGAGCTTGCCCATGTAGCTCGTTTCTTCATAGGACACCTGTAGCACATCTTTTAACAAAATAGCTGCGGAATCCTGTGCTGGTTGCGGAAACCTGTGCTGGCTGCGGAAACTGACAAGTTTCCGCAGCTGCAAGAACAAAAAAACTAAACCAAACAATAGTCATAAGCATAGTCAAAAAACCATATAAAAAGTCCTTTTTAGACTATAATGCAATGATTTAACAACTGGGTGGATGAAGTAAGTGGAGAAAGAAGGCTGAGAGGGTGTATAGGAAGGTGCAGGTTTGAGGCTCAATAGGAGCTTGGGCAGGTCCCTTGTTAAGAGGGAGCTTGGGTATATTCCTTTTATAGGAATGAGTTAATCCTCCCTAGTTGGGAGGGAGAGATAAACACATCATTCTTGTCTTCATGTTACGAAAACAAGAATGTAGGATTGGGTAAGCATCTTAGATTGATTCTGATACTCTTTGAGGATGAGATAGGGAATCCAATAGGCAAAAGTAGTCGAAGAGGAAATTCTTGTTAATCCAAAATGGGAATGGTCCTAGAAGGACACACCTTGAGAATATTTAGATGGGATAAGTGCGTTGAGAGACAATGATGAAGGTGTCTATAAATCATTGTCTCCCCAACATTGTGCTCTATTCTTGTGCAGAGATAGAGTTGTTAGTCAACGGCTTGCTATGTGACAATGTTGGTTGATATGATGAGATGGAATGGTATAAGTTGAAATAATAGCTTATGAGATGGCTTACCAATCCAATTCTTCTTATGAGAATGTCCAAGTACCTTGTATGGATTATGAATACCTCCCTAGTTAAGAGGGAGTGTTGAAATGTATTGAAATGATTTCTCTGACTTTGATAATTGCTTGTGATGTTCCTTTAATTAACTTGATGTAATTGTTATTAGCTTCTTCTTTCACTTGATTATTATTATGTTCATATAATCAAACAACTATCAAACTATGAATATCAAAAGACAATAGGACACAAAATGTAGGCTACTAGCCAGGGCCAAAATCTTTTCTCTTGAGAGCAAAAGCCACCAGAAATATTCTCTTCTTATAGAATGTTCAAATGATGAATTCCAAGACTTATGACCCAAGACCAGGACTCCTCCAAGACCAACACTCCTCCAAGACCAAGTCAAACCTGTTCTTGATGAACTTGCTTCCACAAAGTCAACACCTAGTCAAACTTTCCTTTTAATTGTTGCAACTTTCTCCTTTCACCGAAACTTCGCACATGCAATTATGACTGCAATTTTCGGCTACTGCAAAAACCCTAAATTGGCACATGTGAGATTATGGTGAATTCTTCCTTCTTTCTCCTTTGTTGGGATTAGCTTCTCTTTCTTGTCTACACGGCTTGTAAATTTGATGCTTCTTGACACTTGACTCCTAGAATTGTTTGTAATTATGTCTTGTTGTAGTAGCAGTGATGCCCTAACTTCCTCACACGTGTGAGAGATTTTGCCCCAAAATAGTCCTCTATTACCTCGCTCTTCCTTCTTTTGTTTCTCCTTTTTCTCACTGGCTATTAGTCTTCTTCTTTTGTGATTCTTGTGCTTATAATCAAAATTCTTGGATCCTTTTGAATGAGGTCGAGTACCTCTTATATATAGGCTACTTGGAGGCTCTTAATAGGCCAACTTGTCATCTTATGAAGGCCAACTTCACTGCTTCATCGGATGACTTGTATTTTGTAGTTTGACTAGGTATTCGAGGGTCGTCATGACGCTTTTATAACTCAAATAAATTCCTTGACATGATACAATATGCCCTGATACGGTCTTTACATATGATTGTGACTTCTTTGACTTCTTGACTTAATAACAACACCTAAAAGCACTCAATGGGTGCTTGACCTACAAATAAAAATGAGCTTGAGCATGAAACCCATCCTTCAAAGTAATAATAATATTTTTCTCTCTCTTTACATCAAATATATAAAATCATGATTACATTAGACGTTATGAAGACCAGACCTAGTTACACATATCAACACTCCCTCTTAACTAGGGAGGTAGTTATAATCCATACAAGGTACTTGGACATTCTCATATTGAAGAATTCTCATAAGAAAAGTAAGATTGGTAGGCCATCTCATAAGCCATTATTTTAGGTTATCTTATTACATCTCATCATATCAACCAACATTGTCATTGAAGCAGTTTTCTATCAAAGTTTGAAACCAAGTCAGTTTTATGATGTGGATCATGCTCCATCTCATTAGAAGAAAAGTTTAATGTAATTCCATTAATGAGGACAACGCTTGAGAAAAGAGGTTTGATATTTTTTGTAATAGGAGCATTCGAAATTTTGTAGTTGGGGCTACCCATAAATGAATTTTGTAGGAATTATTTCTGCTAAATTTTGAATGCTTAAAAGCCATTTTTGGCAAAACACTTTAGATGAGATTCATGTGTATTCAGACTACTCTATGTATAGTGATTTCTTTTGCAAAATCGAATTAGATATGTCTTTTTCTTATTCATACATTATGTGAATTAATTTAGATATTAGGTATGCTCCACGTTGTTGCAAAAGGATTCTTTTGAGTTGTGATTTCTATGAACTTATATAGCAAGGATCTGTATGCGATTGGAATTTTTTTGTACATGTATATATTTTCTACACATTATAATAACTATTATTTCATTTTATTAATTTAGTATAGACTAGTTATTTTTGTATTTTCCAAATTAATTTAGTCTTTTGTTTTTTGTAATTAATATAGTTTGTAATGCTATCATATATTAAATTCAAACTAATCTTGTTTGTTGAACCATAACTATTTTATTTCATAGTTTTCATGGGTTAGTGCTATGGAAAGTAATTTAGTTGACTTTTATTTATTTCAACCATTAAATCCCATCAAAATTGGTTGTCAAACTATTAATTTACAATATTTCACTACCCAAACATGAGAGTCTAACTAGGCCTTTCTCTTAGGTTGGATCTCATTACTCTTTAGTGAGATATTCCCCCCATCAACACGCTATCCAATTTACATCCATGTACTTGTGGATAAGAGTACAAAGTTGGATCCCTCCACTAGGAAGGTTTTATATGTGGGTTACAATGACACTTCAAGGCCTACATGATCTATATTACAAAGCAGAGGAATATACTAGTAAGTAGGGAAATAACATTTGAAGAAGATTTTGCATCCAAGAAGTCTCATGAGCCTACTCTAGTGATAAATGATAAGAATTAGGAAGCTCTAAAGATTGAGCCAAGATCACTAGTGACTTGTAAAAGTGCACAATAGTCTTTAGGTGAAGAGGAGGAGGTAGTTGTCCCTTCCACTTATGTTAGGAGACCTCGATGGTTCACTTAGACATTGAGGGATGCTTAGACGTATGTTGACGATCCTAGTAGCACTTCTAGGGAGAAAAAGTAATCTATAAATTGTCGTGGATATTCCATTGGAGCAATTTGTCACAACAAATCTAATAAAGAATCACTGAAATCTTTAGTGTTACTTTTTCCTTAGATTCTAGATGCTTTAGTTAGTTTATTTTTTAATTAATTAATTAAATTAATAGAACAACGAGAAATAGAAAATAGAAATAAATACATACACCATCCACAATAGACATAAAAATTTGCCCTGGGAAATCCTTACAATAGAAAACCCAACTAGAAAGTGAGGTTGCTCTGCTCTCTTTTTTTTGGTGTGGAAAATGTGCAAGTACAAAGGAAGAGGTACTCTATATGGAGTTATCTAAGACTCGTGGCCTATACACCTACTACAAAGCATTAAACTCCTCTGTTATGCTCTCTAATATCCTACTCCTAATTGATTTATTTAACTATGGAGTAAAATACAAAAAGCAAAGAACGGAATCCCTTATCCATCTAGTGACCTAGAATATAACATAGCATGATAACCAACTAGGGATAAGATTTGACTCCCTAAACCATCAACTAGAGTTATGGGTTTGATTCTTCTAGAGTATTCTTCATTTTTCATGTGTGGCTAGCCCCATATGCATGAGAAACAAAGCTAACACAAAATCCACTCATATGATAATGGTCAACACGATATGTCAATTAACGAGGGGCATAAATTTTACATATGAACTCCAATTAATGTGATTCTTGCAACATTGGATAGATCTCTAAGTGTAGAATGTCTTTTTGTGGTACACCACAAAAGTGAGAATTTTTCACCCCAAAAAATATTGTTTAATGCCTCAAAATGAATTCGAGAGGTTTTAAACCCCAATTCTCCAAACTAGGACCCACCGGACCCACTGGTAAAAATGAGTTTACAAGATGATTCCTCCAATTTTTCCACTTTGAAAGCATCGAGATAGATGACGGATAATATAATGATCCAATCTGGATCAACAAATCTCTAAAGAAGTTTCTAGAGTACATGGAATTGACGAGTAACATCATAGATTGTGACCTTCCATTGATTAGGAAGTAGCATAACAATCGATATGGTGGAGTATACCTCCAATGTGACATAGTGTTGAGACTAGAGGGGAAGTCAATAGTGAGTTTCAAGTGTCTCTACAAGATCAAACATGCAGTAAATGGTAGCATTTAGAAGTTCAAGGTGAGATTCGCGATGAGAAAGTTCTCCCAAAAAAAAGGGAGTGGACCATGAGGAGACATTTGATCCAATTGTTAGATACACCTTCCATTAGAACAATTATCTTCTTAGTTTTATTTATGGTATGAAGGATACTTCAAATGAATGAGAATATAAAATTTCCTAAAGGGATCATTGAGAAAGAAGTGTACATAGAGCAATCTCAAGGTTTTACTATAAATGAGAAAGAGTTTCATATTTGCCAGCTTAATAAAATGTTGTATGGATTCAAGAAGGCACTAAGAATATGGTATTCTAGATACTTTTAGAGTATAGGATTCACCAAAAGAAAAACAAATCCTAACCTATATTATATATTTGTTGGATTCGATCTACTTATTTTGGTGTTGTATTGATGACTTGTTTATTATAAATTCAGAGAAGCTCATTGTAGGGTGCAAAGCAAGCATGTCAACAAAGTTTGAGATGAAGGACATCAACATACATTACTTCTTTAGTTTAGGGGCTTGGAAAAGACCAAGGAAAAATTTCCTTGGGTAGAGTAATTATGCAATAGAAATCTTGAAGTGGTTTCAGACAAGGGACTAGAAACCTACAACCACATCCATGATCACATATTTGAGAAGGTAATAACTTCAGATTTAGAGTTGGTCAAGCTAGGGTTGTATAGGCAACCGATAGGTTCCTTGATGTATTTGGTCAACATTGGACCAAATATACATTTTGCAATGAACAAATTTAGTTACTTCATGGTAAAACTAAGGTAGAAGCATTGAGTAGTAGCAAAACATGGTCTTAGATACTCGAGGGTGCATTGACATATGGTCTAAGATATCTTGGAGTTGGTGAAATGAAGTTGTAGAAGTATACAAACTTGGGTTGGGAAGGTGGTGCAATAGACAGGGAAATCACCTTACACTGTTGCTTTAGCTTGGGATCAACAATGAAATCTTAGTTCAGAAATAAACAAATTTATGTGGCTCTTAGCTCAACAAAGAAAGAATGCACGATAGCCAATATTTCTAGTTGTGAATCCATTTGGCTTCACTAGTTGCTTGCAAGATTGTTTGATCAAGAGTTGGATCATGTAGTTAGTTACTGTGATAATCAAAGTTGTATGAAACTCTTTAAGGATTTGGTCTCTCATGATAGGTCCAAGCACATAAAGATCATATATCACTTCATATGAGATAGTATTTAAAAGAGAGCAATGAAGATCTAGCAAATTACCACAAATCAAGTAATATATATTCTAACCAAGCCCCTAGTGAAAGAGAAGTTTGAAACATTTAAAGAGAGACTTGAATTGATGCAGAATTCCTTCCTCACTAAGACAAAACATTGAGAAATATAGCTCAAGCAGTAACTTCTTGAACATGTTTTAATGTGAACATGCAAGAAGTGGTTCAAAACATTTTTATTCATGACCTCTTTGAAAGAGTGGTCAGTGATCCCATCATATAATGTCACTTAGAAAAATTGAAAGTCTAATGCTTTGAAATTGACTTAGTATTAAAGATATAAATGAAATGTTCTAGAATTTGTGTGTATATTTCCATAGCTTGTACTCATATTGATGTAAATTTATGGATGTACACTATTTGTAGGTTTGGCAGTGTCTTACATTTCGAGTGGTCTCAATACCCATCATTATGTATGCTTTTCACTCATCCCTGATGATGGGAGATGAGGCCACTTGAAACATAGGACACTGCTAAACCTAGATACAACGAATATCGATAAATTTACATCAATATGTTCTAGAATATTAGTGCCTTAGATTAGGATTTAATCTTAATCATACATTTTAAGATTGAATTAGGTTGCAATAAGGGATGAGTAGATTAGTTTTATTTTTACTCCAAAGCATAAAGTGGGGTTAGAGATTGACATCTTAAGAGAAGAGAACAAGAACAATGGACGGAAGGAAGAGTGCTTCAAGAGAAAACAAAGCATATCTACTAAAGATACCAGCAAGATACTAGCAGGCCGCATAGACTGTACCATTGCTGTAACATTGCTGTAACTATCTTTTCTTTATGTGCAGGGTGTACACCTTCGGATTTGCTAGGCACTGTATTATGTGGATTGTTGGAGTGTGCTTCAGTATTGAGAGGAGAGGAAGAGTAATTTGTTGTTCAGAACTGGTAGGAAAAAAACAAGCTATACTACAATAACTTATTTTTTCTTACGCAAGCCGTAAAGTTCCGTTTCAGGTTATTTTCTTGATCATACAGCCTCTAATTCAAGCAAACTGCAGAGGTCACCTTGAAAGCGTTTATCAAAGGAATGGAAAGTTGAGTTGAAGGAAAAATCCATGTGTATGTTTGTTTTTCTTTTGTTTTTCATTTTTCGTTTTTCAGTTATTGTGTGATTGATACAATGTTCAAAGATTTAATTTTCTTTTGTTCAATAAATTTTATTTTGAAATATTTAATAAGTAAATATTAAGACAAAATCACCTAAAGTTGATAAAATTTACATAACTTAGGTAGAATATATGGCAACTGCACATTCAACAAAGTATTAGTTCAACTTCAAAACCTATTTAGAGATATAAATTATACTTAGTAGGTCCTATAACCATCTTGGGGGACAACAAGAGCTCTGTCTCCATGACAGGAAACCCAATTTTCCACGCTGTCTAAAGCATATTAAGATACAGTATGTTTTTCCAAGAAAAAGCCAGGTTCAATAAACATTTCGTCCGATCTCAGATTCTCATGATAGAAAGTTCCGTTCATTTTGAACCACCATTCAGTGAACATGCTCTTGGAAAATGGGAGGAAAACTACACAATTGTGACACCATTTTCTTAGCATTTAGAAGAAGAATATCAAGGATATCAAGTGTTCGAAACTATAGATGTCATTACATGACTGTGCATTGTTAAAGTAGCCAGTGCACATATGGTTGGAGCCCAGTTTCCCTCAAGGCATGCAGAGGTTAAAATTTTTCACTATTCATACAGTGCTAGTAAGAAGTGAGGTTTATGCATAATCGCCTGGAAAGTTTTTGCATAGCCGTGTGGAGAATTCCCAAGACACCAGATTTGCTAAGGCTAGATAGATGGATCTAGTTCGCTTCTATACTCTGTATGTCTATGCCACATTAATCGCATAACTAGAATCAACTTCACGCACCAGCTTTCTAAGAGTAGGTGGC
The DNA here is from genome assembly GCA_000404065.3 of Pinus taeda. NCBI lineage: Eukaryota > Viridiplantae > Streptophyta > Pinopsida > Pinales > Pinaceae > Pinus > Pinus taeda. The sequence continues at coordinate 28,285 of APFE030947248.1, read as the reverse complement.
ATATGCAGTAGATCTCTAGACACCATTCTTCTGTAGACACAAATTAATAGCTCACTTCGGGTTATTATTCCGAAGGCAAACATGATTATTAAGTTACGTAGGAGCTTGGGACTTTAAGTGTAATTCCATGCTTGTTGAACACCGACATCCTCACTATGGCTTGGCAACCCTAAGATTTTTTGTGTGTTTAGAGTTTATTTACCAGAAATATTTGCAAGAACACCGTCCGTCCTTGTAATGATGGAAGTTCCCATCCCTAAGAACAATTTCTCTTGCAACAATCTTGGATATGAACTTGATGGCAGAATGGCAGTCCATGCACACTCTAAGGCTCTTAATGATTTGAACAGGTGTCCCTGGAAGAGTGTTGACAAGCCCGAAGGCGAGAGCCAACTTCTCGCTGCGGGGATAGAGGATATGTTCCTTCTGCTCTTCCTCTTTAACACAAATCTAGTGTCAAGCACATTTCCTGGTTCCTTCATGTGCCCAGACAATCCCTCCAAGTTTGCACAAATTTCCTGTGTCTACGCATGCGATCTATCTCCTGCAATAAAAACATGTACTTGTTTATTGACTTCAATCCAGCTGCATCCCCGTTTCTTTGTTGATTTCCTCTCATTCATCAGTTTCTTGGTCTTTTCAAGGTCATCCCACCTTTCTTCCACTGCATACATATTGGCAAGTAACACATAAGGTGCAACACCTTCAGGGTCCAGTTCAAAGAGTTGTTTTGCCACACATTCTCCTAGTTCTATGTTATTATGGATTTTACAGGCTCCCAGTAAAGAAACCCAAACAGCAGCAGCAGGCTTTATTGGCATCCCGTTGATAAAGTTATATGCCTGGTGTAGGCACCCAGTTCGGCCTAGAAGGTCAACCATGCAGCAGTAATGTTCCATTTCAGGTTCAAGGTGATAATCTCGACTCATCCATTGAAAGTATCGACAGCCATCATCCACTAGGCCTGCATGGCAGCATGCAGACAGAACACCAATGAAGGTGACCAGGTCCGGTGTTATGTTAGAGTTCCGCATTTCTTCAAAGAGCTGCAAGGCCTCCTTACCACAACCATGCATAGCATATCCTCCAATCATTACATTCCAAGAGACCACATCTCGTCTACATATTTTGTCAAACATCTTGCAGGCATCCTTGATGCTACCACATTTGGCATAGAAGTCTACAAGCGCATTCGCAACAAAGACATCAAACTGAAACCCATTTCGAATAACACATTCATGGATTTTCTTGCCCTCTTCCATGGCTGCTAGGCCAGAACACGCAGACAGAATGCTCGCAAAGGTTTCCACACTAGGCTTCACACCTGTTACTAGCATTTGTTGTAACAGTCGCAGTGCTTCATCAAAATAACCATTCTGCACATATCCTGCAATAATAGCAGTCCAAGACACCACATCTCTGACAGGCATTTTCCAAAACAGCTCCCATGCATCCTCCACAAATCCATTCTGTGCATACCCCGCAATCATAGCAGTCCACGAAATCACATTTCGTTCAGGCATTTTGTCAAATATATGGCGTGCATCCTGTAAACACCCACATTTGCCATACATATCTACGAGTGCACTACCAACAAACACATTAGATTCAAACCCACCTCTAATTATCTCCTGATGGATCTGTCTGAGGTCCCCCAAGTTGACAAAAGCCGGGAGAACACTTGAAAAAGTGAACTGATTTGGCTGATAACCCGTGTGTTTCATTCTATAGAACAAATGCAAGGCCTCCTCAGGGTACCCATTCTTGGCATAAGTTGCAACCATAACAGTCCATGAGACCACATTTCGCTCAGGCATTTTGTCAAACACTCTGCGAGCATCTTCCAAGCTCCCGCACTTAGCATACATGTTGAGGAGCATGTTGGCCACAAAGATGTCTGGCACAACTCGCCTGTCAGCGATATGGTTGTCTACTAATTTTCCTTCTATCAGGGCTTTTTTATCACCACATAACCTCAGTAGGGAAAAATAAGTAGAGAAAACAGGATGAATTCCTTGCTGATCCATAGACTGTAATAAGTTTAACGCCTCTTTCAATCGCCCCTGTTTGCACAGGGTGTTTACATTATCGTTCGCAGTGATTAAACCCAAACTAGAATTAACTCCTTCAGCGTTAGCATTAATGGAGGGTTTTGTATTGTGATGGCGCAAAAGAGGTCCAAAAATAATGGTAGCCTTCTCCTTGTTAGTCTTTAAGGGGTTTGGCGTTCCCATGGCTGATTGCAGTTCCTCCAATGCATCTAAAACTGTTCTATAATTGTACTTCTTGAACTCCTCAGTAGATTTTTGGATTTGAGACCTGCCAAAAAGCTCATGGCGAAAACAGTACACTAAGTTACACTGAGATACGAATACGTGACTCGGCTTAAGAAAGTTTAGGATCATTTACCACCTTGACGGTGTGGAATAAACAGCGATCCAGATAGGGTAAAACATCGACCAAAGCATCTTTTTGCGCAATTTTGGTTCTCAATCTAGTTGGAATTATGTTGGGAAACTTAAATTTCAATTCTGATACGGAGCTCTGTTCATGAAACCTTACCCATGGGGTTTTGGCTAATTTTATAAGAACATATATCGTCCTTCCCTATATCACACGCCCACCTTAACTAACTTACACTAATGTGATCATATATCCTCATTTCACCTAAATAGAAGACCATGTCACTTCCACTTATTTCTTAAACTAAATTTCCCATGGTTAGAATTGCCATCATCATCAATTGCTATTTTACATATGCAAAGACAATAACATTGAATCCCTTTCTTAGTTTATAAAATCTCACTCATGTCTCTTATGAATAATTACTTACAACTATGATAAATCATGAGGTGTAGATCAATTGGTTTGTGTGAGGTTTAATTTCCATCAAGTCACTAGTTCAAATCTCATGGGAGGGGTTGAGGGTGAGAACCATATGTAGGCGTTAAAATTGTTCCATGGGACATCTAAGCTCGACCAAGTCTCAAAATCCTAGTCACAATATCTTGTAGGTGGGTAGATCATTCTTCCATCCAACAGTGAGGTTGAACTTGACCTAGGCTAAGCCTAACAAAAAAAAAAACTAAACTAATCTCAAGTAATCTCAACCATGCTTAATAAAACCAATATATTGCATTAAGTATTCTACATCAATTTAACCTACTATATATATATATATATATATAAATATTACTTTTGTGATCATTTCACCACATAGAAAATCACACTACTTCATTTTATGTTTTTTCCTAAATTATCGCTTACTTTAATCTAACCAATCTATTAATTGAGCATTATTAAAATATTTATCATTCTAAAATCTTGTCTTGCATTTACATAACTCTTTAACATTGACTCTTTCTTAGTCTAAAGACTTTGATTTTGAACTTGTCTTTTTTTATTCAGAAATCTCAATTCACAATAATTAACAAGATGGGAGTTACTTCTAAAGATGTGATAGTAATAATGACTTCTTTAATATCCTTTGGCACTAACAGAATCATGTGTTAAGTATAGTTTTTCGTTTTGAGATCTTGGGAGGTCTTTATTTGAAATACCCAATGGTTTCCTAGTTGTACTTCTTCTCACCAGGTGGGCTTTTAAGTTTTTTCTTTTTATGTTGGAGATGATTTTTCCCTTTAAGTAGGAGGTTATCACATGATCAAGTTCAAAGCAAAATCTACATCAAAATGCAACATGTTCATAGTCTAAAGGTTAGTTGTAATTTTGATCACTACATGCCAACACAGTGTGGACAAGACCACTTCACTAGTATTTTTAGAAAGGTAGGCTATAAAGATAAGGATATTAAGAATGCTCTGAAAAAGTTGAAAGAAGGTCTCATAACTTATGGAAGAAAAGAATACCTTCCCTACATCAAGGGTGTTATTGATAAGATTTCTAAAGTCTTGAGAGAGAGGAAAAAAAGAAAAGAAAAAAGGAAACTATGACTTCATTCAAACCAATGGAAACCA
>APFE030947248.1:0-18612 GCA_000404065.3 Pinus taeda | reverse complement strand
CCTCAAGCATTCAACAATAAAATAATCATGGCAAAGATAGGGGTAGGGATTTACCTACTCTAAGGGCCCTTGAAATGGTGGATTACTTCCATTTTTTAATCTCCTATAGAGGATTTTGTTGAGCTTTAAGGAGATGAGATTTATGTCTGACTAAAATGGGGATCAATGGATCCAAATCCAACCCCACTTTAGATGGAAAATCATCCTTAAGTCTAACCCTCAACCTCAAAGAGTAAGGGTAATTGGGAGGATTAAAAAATTCACAGAAGAGTGAACCTTATTAGAGGAGATAAGGAAATTAAGGAGAATAGAGACAAAAGGGGCCAAAGTATATGAGGGATTAGGGAAATGGGAAAGTGGAGAAACGTAATCAATCAATGGAGAGGAAGACATAGAGGAGGCCAAAGGAGATAACTGCTTACCAAAAGATTGCATGAGAACTTCCCAACACTAGGGGAATTTTGAGGTAAAAAATGTACTAACAAAATTAACTTTAAAAGAACTAATAGGATTCAAGATGATGATGTCATCCCTAGGGGGAATATTTTGGAGGGAAAAGAAGAAAACTACTTCTTTTAGTTGTATTGTCGGCTTATTTCCTTATAAGTTTACTCAAAAATCAAGTGTAGGAACCCATTGGATGTGGAATTAAATTCCAAATCCAATGAGTACCCACTCGACATACTTTTGAGTAGACCCACATCGAAAAAAATGAAAATACATGAAAAAAGTGTGTGTCCAAACAAGTAGAGTAGTTCAAGTTACCTAACCCTTCCATACAAATAAGTCTAGCCATGAGTGCAAGGTTTGTTTCCCATTCTCCAACACCTATCACTACTTTATGTGTCATAATGTGGGGGGGCTCTATCACATGTTGGACATGATTGATCATCCCATTTTAACTCATGTTATCCCTGTTGTATGGTTAGTAGAACAAAGCTACGTGGATTAAATAGCCTACTAGAGGTTCTCTGCTTGCACACAGAGTTGTTTGTTAGAATGTTATGGAATCATGAGTTCAAAAGACAAGAAAGGCATTACCACCAGAAATAGCACAATCTTCCCCAATATGTAGGTCTCATGAACTCAACATGCTACACAACTAAATAATTAGTCTGGGAATAAAAGAAAGGATGCACAAGTAGGCTTCAACATACTTTTTTCATGTATTTTCATTTTTTTTCAATTTGGATCTACTAAGAAGTATGCAGAGTGGGTACTTGTTGGATTTGGAATTTAATTCTGCATCCAAGGGTGCCTATACTTGAGTTTTTAGTAAATTGATAAGGAGATAAGCCAAAAATACAATTAAAAAAGTAGTTTCCTTTCTTTTTCTTTAAAAAATCATCTCTTATTTTATTATTTTAACTATCATTTTAATATTTCCTTAGGAGACCCATTTTAGACCTCAAAATTCTCTTAATGCCTGATGGTTTATTCACTAGGGAATGGACCAACCCATCACAAACTTCTAGATAGTCCTAAGAAGTATCTCTTGAAACTGACCTCTCATCTTCCCACTTCTAAATTTTCTTCTCTCTTAAGGAGGGGTCATTCAACTTAGTGCATTGGGTCTGGATGTGTCCAACCATGTTGCAATTAAAACATCAGAAGGGAATATTCCAATAGTCAATCCTCTAAACCTAGAATTTCTCATTGAAAACCAACTTGATGTCCTCAAATAAAGCCTTATGCATATCAACTTCGACCATGACCCATGCACACTGCTTATCTACATAGACCAACCTAATAGGGTCAATAAAATAAATCTTCCAATATTATTGCCAATGGCTCATAGGGCTTCCTCTATCCAAACTATCATGGTAAAGCCTTACAAAATGGCCCAAATTTGGTGAATCATGCATTGTTCTCGAGCTAGGTTGAATTCCACCAACTAATATTTTAGAAACAGGGTTGAAGGAACCCATGCCCAATCATTTTCCTTAATCTTAGAACAATCCTCCTTAGAATTAAAAAGAAAGGCAATCTAACCACGGACAAGAATATGGGCTATCGGCTTATAGCCTAGAATATGCTCCCATTTCATTGCAACCCAAGCCACAAGGGTTGACTTTCTCATTAAGTTCATGCAAAATATTCCAACTAACATTGATTAATTTAGTTTTGAATGTCCTCAAACCTATTGTTCTTATCAATGACCATATAAAATTTTCTTGACATAGCTCTTGACGTCTGATAAAACAATGGGGGTTTGTTTAGGAGGAAGGAGACACAACTGATTTAGATGGATTATGGATATGAATATTAGCAGGAGAAATAACCTTTTTCCAAACCAATCTAGGAACTTGACTCTTCCTCACTACCTTCCTTGGTCTAAATGGAAATAGAAGTGTTAAATCTACGATCTAAAGAAAAATATTTAATGGACTGCCCTCCATTTCAGGAAAGCCCCACAGCATTAAAGACAATGACCTAGTGTGATGAAGGGACGCTACCTGTGAGCTTATTCCAAGACTTGAAAGCACACATCTAGGCATGACTAGGCTTGTAATCCACAAGATCCTATTCCATCTGATCTTGTAGTTGCCAACTTTTATTTCAACATGCTACAAGATCAGATGGAATAGGATCTTGTGGATTACAAGCCTAGTCATGCCTAGATGTGTGCTTTCAAGTCTTGGAATAAGCTCACAGGTAGCGTCCCTTCATCACACTAGGTCATTGTCTTTAATACTATGGGGCTTTCCTGAAATGGAGGGCAGTCCATTAAATATTTTTCCTTAGATCGTAGATTTAACACTTCTATTTCCATTTAGACCAAGGAAGGTAGTGAGGAAGAGTCAAGTTCCTAGATTGGTTTGGAAAAAGGTTATTTCTCCTGCTAATATTCATATCCATAATCTATCTAAATCAGTTTTGTCTCCTTCCTCCTAACCAAACCCCCATTGTTTTATCAAACGTCAAGAGCTATGTCAAGAAAATTTTATATGGTCATTGATAAGAACAATAGGTTTGAGGACATTCAAAACTAAATTAATCAATGTTAGTTGGAATATTTTGCATGAAATTAATGAGAAAGTCAACCCTTGTGGCTTGGGTTGCAATAAAATGGGAGCATATTCTAGGCTATAAGTCGATAGCCCATATTCTTGTCCATGGTTAGATTGCCTTTCTTTTTAATTCTAAGGAGGATTGTTCTAAGATTAAGGAAAATGATTGGGCATGGGTTCCTTCAACCCTGTTTCTAAAATATTAGTTGGTGGAATTCAACCTAGCTCGAGAACAATGCATGATTCACCAAATTTGGGCCATTTTGTAAGGCTTTACCATGATAGTTTGGATAGAGGAAGCCCTATGAGCCATTGGCAATAATATTGGAAGATTTATTTTATTGACCCTATTAGGTTGGTCTATGTAGATAAGCAGTGTGCATGGGTCATGGTCGAAGTTGATATGCATAAGGCTTTATTTGAGGACATCAAGTTGGTTTTCAATGAGAAATTCTAGGTTTAGAGGATTGACTATTGGAATATTCCCTTCTGATGTTTTAATTGCAACATGGTTGGACACATCCAGACCCAATGCACTAAGTTGAATGAACCCTCCTTAAGAGAGAAGAAAATTTAGAAGTAGGAAGATGACAGGTCAGTTTCAAGAGATACTTCTTAGGACTATCTAGAAGTTTGTGATGGGTTGGTCCATTCCCTAGTGAACAAACCATGAGGCATTAAGAGAATTTTGATGGAATAGAATGGGTCTCCTAAGGAAATATTAAAATGATAGTTAAAATAATAAAATAAGTGATGATTTTTTAAAGAAAAAGAAAGGAAACTACTTTTTTAATTGTATTTTTGGCTTATCTCCTTATCAATTTACTAAAACTCAAGTATAGGCACCCTTGGATGCAGAATTAAATTCCAAATCCAACAAGTACCCACTCTGCATACTTCTTAGTAGAGCCAAATTGAAAAAAAATGAAAATACATGAAAAAAGTATGTTGAAGCCATCTTGTGCATCCTTTCTTTTATTCACGGACTAATTATTTAGTTGTGTAGCATGTTGAGTTCATGAGACCCGCATATTGGGGAAGATTGTGCTATTTCTGGTGGTAATGCCTTTCTTGTCTTTTGAACTCATGATTCCATAACATTCTAACAAACAACTCTGTGTGCAAGCAGAGAACCTCTAGTAGGCTATTTAATCCACGTAGCTTTGTTCTACTAACCATACAACAGGGATAACATGAGTTAAAATGGGATGATCAATCATGTCCAACATGTGATAGAGCCCCCCCACATTACGACACATAAAGTAGTGATAGGTGTTGGAGAATGGGAAACAAACCTTGCACTCATGGCTAGACTTATTTGTATGGAAGGGTTAGGTAACTTGAACTACTCTACTTGTTTGGACACACACTTTTTTCATGTATTTTCATATTTTTCGATCTGGGTCTACTCAAAAGTATGTCGAGTGGGTACTCATTGGATTTTGAATTTAATTCCGCATCCAATGGGTTCCTACACTTGATTTTTGAGTAAACTTATAAGGAAATAAGCCGACAATACAACTAAAAGAAGTAGTTTTCTTCTTTTCCCTCCAAAATATTTCCCCCTAGGGATGACATCATCATCTTGAATCCTATTAGTTCTTTTAAAGTTAATTTTGTTAGTACATTTTTTACCTCAAAATTCCCCTAGTGTTGGGAAGTTCTCATGCAATCTTTTGGTAAGCAGTTATCTCCTTTGGCCTCCTCTATGTCTTCCTCTCCATTGATTGATTACGTTTCTCCACTTTCCCATTTCCCTAATCCCTCATATGCTTTGGCCCCTTTTGTCTCTATTCTCCTTAATTTCCTTATTTCCTCTAATAAGGTTCACTCTTCTGTGAATTTTTTAATCCTCCCAATTACCCTTACTCTTTGAGGTTGAGGGTTAGACTTAAGGATGATTTTCCATCTAAAGTGGGGTTGGATTTGGATCCATTGATCCCCATTTTAGTCAGACATAAATCTCATCTCCTTAAAGCTCAACAAAATCCTCTATAGGAGATTAAAAAATGGAAGTAATCCACCATTTCAAGGGCCCTTAGAGTAGGTAAATCCCTACCCCTATCTTTGCCATGATTATTTTATTGTTGAATGCTTGAGGGATTGGGGGTGCTTGTAAACAAATATCCCTCAAAAGACTCATCTAAAGCCACAATTTGGAAATCAACTCATTTAGGAAACTATGCCATCAAGAGATTATGCTACTTCGTTACTAAGTCAAGGGCTTAAAGGTTATCTTTTGCCTCTTTGGATGTTAATGACATGTCTAGAGGCCTGATTACAAGTTGGAGTTTGTACTATGTTTCTCTACTTTCTAGCCTTAGTTTTTCCTCCATATTTTTGTCAATGGAGCAGAAACAGACAAGTATGTGTTTTAATATTCTCAACATCTCTGGTGTGTATTAATATATGTAGATATAAAGGAATAATTTGGATAAGTGGGTTTTGTTGAACTCCCTTTCTTAATTGTTTAGGGTAATTTAAATTTGGCTTTGTCAGCTAGTGAATTTTAGAGGCCTAGATTCATGCTAACTACTTTTTCCATTTCTTCATGACCATGTTTGAGAAAAATCATCTTCTGGATCAAAATCCTATTGAGATGGCACCTACATGGAAGAATTTTCACTCAGGAGAGGATGTTGTAGCAAAAAGACTTAATAGGTTTTTAATAGGTGATCGTTGGTTGGAGGACTCATTTGTGATTAAGACATGGGTATCATATGGAGGAATTTTTTTTTCAACTTATTATAGTTATTTAGATCGAATATGATGCTCTAAGCCCCCCTCTCCTCTCAAATTCAATAGGAATTGATTTCTACTAGAATATTTTTCATGTTAGAGGATCAGGAATGGATACCCTTTCCTGAAAGCTCACCACTGTTTTCTATGAAGAAATTCACTAATAATATATGCAGGGTTCGGAAATCAGCCATTAAATGGGCTAAAATCCATAAAGCATAAAAAAAGGCAACTTTGTTTGAAGGGGAGGAACATATTTCTTAATTTTTTTTAGGAAAAGTCTTCTTCTTCTTTGGAAGTTGATAACATTTCTCGACTTTGGTATCTAGAAAAATTCAAATAGGTTCTTCTAAAACAAGAGGAATAGTAATGGAGGTTAAAGATTCAAGTCATCTGGATAAGGGAAGGGGATAATAATACAAAAAAAATCACAGATTTGCTAACTTTCGTAAAAAAAAATAAAACTTAATTTGGAACATTCAATCTAGCAACAAGGTTTTACGTTTCTTGCCTAAAATGGTTGAAGAAGGAATTTTTCATTTCAGTTCTCCATTTGAGGAGATTCCTAGGTGTCATATTCAAGAAATTTTGGAGGTTTCAAATATATTCCCTTCTTGTGTTTTAGAAGATTCAAACTCTATCTTAATTGCTGAAATTTCGAAAGCTAAGGTATTGGTTGATCTCTCTTCTATGCAAAAAGATAAGAGCCTTGGCCCAAATGGGTTTCCTATTGAATTTTACACCATTTTTATGTCTTAATTGAAAATGATATCTTGTTGGTGATTTGGGAATCCCAATGGACAAATAAGATGATTGATTATTTTAACAAGACACACATTGTCGTGATTTCTAAGAAGTAGAATGATGGTTCTTTTAGTGTATATAGATCTATTTCATGTTGCAACACCCATTAGGGGGATTTTGAGGTAAAAAATGTGCCTTAAACCAAAAAATGTACTAACAAAATCAACTTTAAAAGAACCAATAAATATTTTTGGAGGCAAAAGAAGAAAATTACCTTTTTATTGTATTTTTAGCTTATCTCCATGATACATGTTTACTCAAATCTCAAGTGTAGACACTTGTTGGATGTGGAATCAATTTATGCATCCAAGGAGCACCCACTTTGCATACTTTTAAGTAGATCCACACAGAAAACAATTGAAAATACTTGAAAAATATATTTTTCTGGAAAGAAGCTTGTTTTTTCATGTATTATCAAAACTTTTGGTGTGTGCCTACTCAAATGTATGCAAAGTGGATACTCATTGGATACATATTATAATTATGCATCAAACATGTACCTACACTTGACATTTGAGTAATATATAGGGTGGTGAGCTGAAAATACAATAAAAAATAGTTTTCTTTCTTTTTTTCCTTTAAAAATGCATAACTCTTATTTTATTATTTTACCAAGGAGGCCCACTTTAGACCTCAAAATTCCTCTACTAATTTATAGGATCATTACTGAGGTCATAACTCTTCACCTTAAGCCTATATTAAGTGAGGTCATTTTAGCGGGGCAATTTGGTTTCTTATAATGAAGACAAATTCATGATGTGGTGGTTACTTTGCATGAAACAATCCATTAAGTCTATACAGGGAATAAGTCAATTGCTATCATGAAAAATGACTTACAACAGAGTAAGTTGTATATATCTTTCTAAGGTTGGCTCTCATCAAGTTGAGATTTGATTTGTCTTTTGTGAATTGGATTATGGGTTGCTTGGAGTGCATTTCATTCATTGTTCTAATCAATGGAATCCCCTCCCATTCTTTGGAGATTCTTGGGGCCTGAGACAATTTTTCTCTCTCCCCCGACTTTTACTTCTAATAGCAGTAGAAGTTTTGAGTCTTCTTTTCAAAAAGGAGAGAAGTAGTTGCACATTTGTCAAGGTGAGTGCCACGTCAAAAAATGTGACTTTTCATATATTGTTTGTGGATGAGCCTTTTGTTTCTTTGATGGATCTTGAAGAGAGATATCCACTCTACACTCCATTCTCAGCATGTTTTTCAAGGATATAGGTATGATGATCCATGTAGATAAATTTTGTTTGCTACATTCTAATTTGTCAGAGTCTAGCATTTCTATGGTGAAGGATTTTTTTTCCTTTCATACAAAAGACCTAGAGTTAGGATTCGAATACATGGGTTTTTATTAAAAACCAAAAGGGTACAAAATAGTAGATTGGTCATGGATGCTAAAAAATGTGGAGGATCGTATATCTCTTTAGGTAAACTGTTTTTTTTTAAAGAGGGGGGAGATTGGTTTTACTCAAATATGTGTTAGTATTCTTGTCTATTGGTTTTCCATTGCTTCAATCCCTAAATATATCCTCTCTAAAATTAGGAAGGTGAGATTTTGTTTTTTATGGGGAGGTTCCAGAGACAAGGCCGTTCCACTAGCCAAATGAGAGAGTAGCATCTCCAAAATATCATGATGGATGAGGACTCAAAAACATATTATTTATTTGCTAAAGCTTTGGCAACAAAAATAATATGGAGGATGTCTCAGAATGACTCTCTTTGGGACCATGTCATGAAGTCAAAGTACTCTAAACAAATCTTCTTCATAGATTGGTTGATATCTCCACAAAAACCTTCAAATGGATCAATTAAATAGAAGGCCCTAGTAAACTTGACTCCTCTCCTAGGTAGTTGGATGTCTTGAAAGGTTGGCAATGGGAAAAGCACTAAAATTGGAGCTAATATGTGGTTTACAACAGGAGATAGTTATAGATTATTAGAATAATTATGTTTGGCCCTCAATATTGCAAATATTATCACTCTAGCAGATGCCACTTTGTTGCCTTTGAGTCGTCAAGATTGGAAGTCCCCAACATCCTTGGAATTAGAAAATCACTTAGTCAAATAATGGATAATTTATATCACTTAGTTGTCCTCGTGTTTTATCTCCCTGTAGGAAGACACTCCGAACACTGATATATAATCAAATAAGCTGACAAATGGGGATTGCACCTACAAGTTGGGATACAAGAATTGGAGCAAAGAAGTAACAAATCATCCATTGAAATAGTGGTGGAGCACGTCTGAAAAATTCATGTGCTAGTCAAGGTAAAAGGAAATTTTGGTTAGTTGTGAATAATGAGCTTCTTAATTGGGATAATTGTTTAAAGTCGGATGTAGTGATCTTGGTAGGTGTTCCTTGTGCAAAGGGGATCTTAATCCAATTTTTCACATATTTCCTAAGTGTCATTACAACAATTAGGCATTGATTTCATTTCAACAGATTCTTAGTTTGCATTTTAATTGGGATAGGGATAATCTTTAGAATTGTCTCTAGGCCTAGTTCGTTAATAAGTCTGAAGCAAATTTTGAAGGCTTCCCTTGCTTCCTAGTTTATCACATTTGGTGGGTTAGGAATTTTTGCATATTTAAGGAATCATAAATTTCCCCAAAAATCCATATGGTGGCTTTGTGCATATTGATAAAGGATTATGAGGTAAAGATGGAGCCAAAAAATCCCAAGTTTCTATCCAGATATATATTTTCCTGTTCCATGGGGTTATTTGATGGAGCTTACTAAGGGGATCCTTCACTCTCTGGAATTGGTGTTGTCATATTCATAAATGAAAACCATTTTATTTAGTTTAGATACCTCCATTGGAGAGTGATAAACATCAAGGCTAAATTTTTGGGCGTCTAGTATTTGCTGGAGTTAGCAAATAAAAAAGGCATTAGGAAACTCCATATTTTCGATGATTCTCAACTGGTTATCAAATGGGCTAACAAACATATTGTCATTGAAATCCTGCACCTTAGCTCTCTTTTGCAAATAATCTAGGAATCTATTCAATGTTTTGATTGGTTGCCTTTCAAGCACATATTTAGAAAATTAAACACTCATGCAAATAAGTTGTCTAAGGAAGCGTTGGAGCTCTCTATTGGAACTTTCAATTTATGAGACTTTTGATGATTCCATAATTGAAGATTTTGAGATCAAGATGTATCCTTTCTTGTGGAACCTATTTTGTAGTTGATAATTTAGCACATGTTTGTCAGCATTATTTGATTATTATGAAAATACAAGTATGCAATCACAAAAGTATTGTTTTTTTTCTATTCGGTTTCTTTCTAATACCTAATGATCGTTTTTTTGTCTGAAACAACCAATTGATGGCTTTTTGTTGAGCCTTCTAAAGGTAGTGTTATATATCTATATATATTTCCTCTTTTAAAAAAATAACTTTTGGGAAAACTGGGTTAATAAATAATAAAAGTACTAAAATACTTAAAATAAGAATATTGTAATAATATGGCCTAGGGTAATAAAAATGTAATGGAAAAATAGTGATAAAATGAAGGAAATCAAGGAGTTTGAAGAGGGTGGGGGGGAGAGGTGTGAGGGTGGGCGGCGGGGGAGGAAGGGGACATGAGGGATAAAGAGGGTAGGTGGGGGGGAGGGAAGGGAGGGGGACATGAGGGATAAAGAGGGAAAAACTTTAACTTTCAGGTTAGATTACCTTAAGTTCTATGAAGCACCAACAAGGGAAGCTATTTTTTTCTTACCTCTAGAACTGCATGACTATTTATATTATTGGGTGTTTGATATGATTTCTAGAGCTTCTTTGAACCAATGTTTATAGTACTGGTCTTCTCTCACAATGATCTTGGTGTCTTCCAAGAGAACTTGGTGCTTAGAATTAATAGAATGTTTTGCTAGGGACTAGGTGTAAATATGTTCATTCTTTACGTTTACTCCATGTTCCTTTATCCTAACTTGAAAAGATCTTACAGTTTCTCCAATATAACACCTCCCAAAGGAGCATGATATTTTATAGACACCTTTGAGTAGATGATTGACAATGTCATCTTTGACATGCCTTATTTTCTTCCTACTGGTTTCCATTGGTTTGAATGAAGTCATAGTTTCCTTTTTTCTTTTCTTTTTTTCCTCTCTCTCAAGACTTTAGAAATATTATCAATAACACCCTTGATGTAGGGAAGGTATTCCTTTCTTCCATAAGTTATGAGACCTTCTTTCAACTTTTTTCAGAGCATTCTTAATATCCTTATCTTTATAGCCTACCTTTCTAAAAATACTAGTGAAGTGGTCTTGTCCACACTGTGTTGGCATGTAGTGATCAAAATTACAACTAACCTTTAGACTATGAACACGTTGCATTTTGATGTAGATTCTGCTTTGAACTTGATCATGTGATAACCTCCTACTTAAAGGGAAAAATCATCTCCGACATAAAAAGAAAAAACTTAAAAGCCCTCTTGGTGAGAAGAAGTACAACTAGGAAACCATTGGGTATTTCAAATAAATACCTCCCAAGATCGCAAAACGAAAAGCTATACTTAACACATGATTTTGTTAGTGCCAATGGATATTAAAGAAGTCATTATTACTACCACATCTTTAGAAGTAACTCCCATCTTGTTAATTATTGTGAATTGATATTTCTGAATAACAAAAGACAAGTTCAAAATCAAAGTCTTTAGACTAAGAAAGAGTCAATGTTAAAGAGTTATGTAAATGCAAGACAAGATTTTAGAATGATAAATATTTTAATAATGCTCAATTAATAGATTGGTTAGATTAAAGTAAGCGATAATTTAGGAAAAAACATAAAATGAAGCAGTGTGATTTTCTATGTGGGTGAAATGATCACAAATGTAAATATCTATAATATATATATATTATTTATAGATAGATAGATAGATAGATAGATAGATAGATAGATAGATAGATATAGTAGGTTAAATTGATGTAGAATACTTAATGCGTAGGCACCCACCTGCAGAAGGCTACAAACTTCTCTCATTCTCCATCTACTACTAGAAGGGAGCTACAACTCCCTGGCTATTGCACTAGTTGATATATTTACTAGTACGTAGACACCGGCCTACAGAAGGCTACGACCTTCTCTATTTCCTCTAGGGACCACGTTTCATAAATTTTCAAATCGGATCCATCAATAACATCAAAGCACAAAATCAATAACCACTGCAATACAACCATCAACTATATCCGCATCATCAATCTTTGAATCACCCAATAACTGAATCACTAAAACCTTGTTACCAAAACACAGTCACCAGAACATAGAGTAGAACCCAGAACTTTGCAACAACCACTTGAACCAACAACAACCTCAAATATCAAATCTCTTAATGTATACGCTACTTGGCTGTGTCAAACCAGTGTGTATACGTCCTTTCACCAAATGGAACTAGCGTACATATATGAAAATAATTACTTATACCTTCGTTGCAATTTACTACTTCAGATATACACAGATCATCATATATAAAGGATAAGATATGCATTAGTATTCAGATCTAAACTAATCATGATCATACCATGATAATGTATTTTAATCTTCATGATCTCGATCCATCAACCTTCATTCACCACATAGGTGCATCCTTAGAAAAGCATTGCATACCCATAACCTGAATACTAGATCTCACACTTCATCAAATATTCATCACTTGCGTGCCTTGGCCTAATGATCTTCTCCTCCTTTTATAGTCTTAGGCCTTGCTCAATACCATGGACCAAAACCACTTAGGATCAATACCTTGGATCCAATACCTTGGGTCAACACTTCGGACCAGATACCTTGGACCCATGGATCAAAATACCATGGACCAAATACCACAGACCAAAACTTAGTTTTCTAACATGTACGCACCTTGCCTTTTGTGAAAGTGCATGTGTACGTATACGTGACTTTGTATATAGTGAACCTGCGTGTATACACGACTTGGTCAATGGAGAACCTGCATATACCTTTCTTTCTTCATTCTGTTATCACTCAGGTTGTCCCTAAGCTCCTGTAGGGATACGACTGAGGTAACCACAAACCAATCTTTGGATTGCAGGTTCTAGCCCACTTGCAATCAGAGAGGGCTCTCTCTTTATGATTTAACTATGTTGATGGTGATTTTAGGCTAGTTGTTGGGTACAGGGGTTTTGTTTGTTTTGTTTGGATGGAAGGTGTATGCCAGGTAGAAATTCCAAGCTGAGAGGCAAAGTAAGGTGTGATAAGTTTCAAACCATTGGGCATGGAGTCATGGATTAAAGCTTGTTGGTGCGTTTTCTTGGTCACAAGATGCTTGTGGAGCGAGGTAGCCACACATGAGACAATGATCAATTTGCTGAAGGATGGAATGATGGTCAGAGACAAAAGGCAATTAAGAATCTTTCATCAGAACTGACAGAGAGGAGAAGTGAAAGAACGGTTATCTAGGAGCAGTTAAGAATTCCCAAATTATCATTCATAAGTGAAAGAAACAGCGTAAACAAGATCATTTAAGTATGCATGTTCATAACTATTCCTGATGAAAACATGAAAAATCACAGAAATTGAGCCTAAGGTGCAATTAAGCAAATCCTAAGCTATTCTTTTTTTCTGCAATTTAGAGGGCCGATTTCTGATAAAACACACATGAATAAAACTAATAGAGTTAAGAAGCACTTATTGAAACATGTCGAAGCACAGGAATTCCACAATCAATCCTCGGCCAATTAAACACAGCAGACAGTTTCAGAATCCATGCTTTCAGCAGTCTTTGATTATAGAAAGTATCACAGTTACAATGCGAGTCTCTGCTTGAGAGAAAGATCGAAATAACAAAGATCAAGCTACTGATCAACAACCAACCAACCAACCAACCCCTACTCCATTTTTCAGGGTGGTATATATAAGCAAAATATCTGAAGTCATTTATTACATTTGACCTAAACAGGTCTGCTGGAAAAAGCTTTTTCTAAAACCTAATTGTTACTGTAATTAAATGCAAGTAAGTCCTTTGGGCTGCACTAGAGGCAACTGAATCAAGTTGAGTTGATGAGGTGTCCTGTGTGACTTGGTGCAGTGGTTCTGTCATAATGGTGCCTTGAGTTCTGGTCCACTGATCTTCAGTGAGTTTAATGTGCAGTCATTTGTGTTGGTGAGCCTTCAATGCGTCTTCAATTGCTTCTTGACTTTCAGAGCTTTCGTTTTAATGTTGGATTTGCCTCGAGCCCTGAGAAAATCTGCTCTGATACACTTTGCCGCTACATTGATGGTCCTCACCGCTTCCTGATACTCTTTGACGTGCTTTCTATCTGCAAATTTGATCTGATACTCTTTAATCTCTATTCCTGGCCTCTTTCTGTCTTCAAATTGGTTTAATTTGGCAAAATCAGGCAGTTTCGGGCTTTTTCGGTGCAAAATGGGCCAAGGAATCAAAAGATTCCCTAAAGATTCCCGAATATGGCTTATCGAAAACTGCCTCCGTTTCTCATTCTAGAGCTCCGAAGCTCGACTTTTGCGCTTGCGCGAATTTTTGGTTTTTTTTTACTACTGACGTCAGCATGACGTCAGCAGTACGGCGGATGACGTCAGCATGCTGACGTCAGTAGTGGGGTCCTTTGGTACGGATATGACGTCAGCATGCTGACATCATCAAGGTGACGTGGCAGTACGGTGGGGTGATGTGGCGAGACACGTGGCAGGGTGACGTGGGCCGGGCGCAGGCTGGGTGAGGTGATGTGGAGGCGACGTGGCAGGGTGAGGTGGCGCTCCTGTTACGTGAGGGGAGGGCAGTTTTGCCTGTGCATCAGACCGCCTTTGGTACGGAGGTGGTTTCTATCAGGGGCGGCCCGATGCAATGGGAGGCCGCCACTTGTCCCGGTGTACGATAGTAAAACCGTCGGACGTCGGGTGGTAACCTACCACCACAATCGGGCGCCCGATGTGGACAAGGGCCGTCAGAGCTGGGGGAGGCGATCCGACGGTGGACGGAAAAGGGAGATGTGCGGGGTTTAGTAAAAGCACGCGCGCGTTATAGGTTTAATTTTTCGCGGCGCTGTGGGTTTTGGACTTTAGAAAATGGGTAAACTGTGTTTTGCACGGTGGAAATTTATCAAACGAACATTAATAGTTTTCGCAGAAGAATGCGCGGGGGGGTTTTAGCATTTGGAAAGGGTTTTCTTAGTGTTTGGAAGGGGTCCAAACACCTGGGAATGGAAATTTATGCAGAAGGAGGGTTCTTACTAAAGTCCAGGTGACTTAGTAATTCCCAGAGAAGTATTTATGGTTATATTTCAACCAGGGGGAGGAGATATTTACATAAGGGGATTATCTACATAGTTTTAGCATGGGGATGGGGAAAATATAGGGAGTTAAATAATAGTGTCAGTAGTTAACATGGAGATGACAAGAAAGCGCTAAGTTTTAGAGATCTTAGGCTTCAAAGGGGAGATAGAATCTTAGAGAGAAAGTATGGATCCTCTTTGAGTGAAGCAGATCTTCACCCAGGCTAATGACATGGAAAATGATGAAACTAAGAGATATCAAGCAGATCTTGACCTCTTTTTGGGGAAATTAGTTAATGATTTGGGGAAGATGGAGAAAGGTTAGTTAGTTATGCCTGGTTTGAGCTCCTTCATATGAAAATTGCTTGATAACTGTGACCTGAGTAAAGATGATATTCTGAAACATGGCAATGAGCAGACATCAAGATTCTGCAACCTCAAAACTACTTACCCAACCTACTTACCTAACATTTTTTCTTCTTTTGGTTTGGGCACACTTAGACTTGCAGACCCATCATTTCAATTTTTTCTTTTTATGCCTTCCTATCTACAAACTACCCTTATTTCTTCCAAGGGCCCAGATTAAGCAGTTGGGCTCCTTTGATTCTCTACCTATCTAAGGATCTGCCAATATTAAGCTGTTTGGACCTCCCTTTAGCTGAAAATTCTACAAAATTGGAATGACTTTTCAAAATTGGAAAGCAGTTAGATGAACACTGAGTAGCCTTCTTTGCTTGGTGGTTGTTTAGCAAATATGGAGCATTGCAGCATGCAAAGTATGACATATTTGGCCTGTAAAATGTCAATCATGAAATATGAGTAACCTGCTGCAGCAGGAGGCTAACACATTCTTTTCTATTTACCTGCTATACTGTGATCTTTCATCTGAGAGAGTTGACATCAAGGACAACACCTGTATCATACCTGTATCATAATGCCAACAATGTCCCCCTTTGGACTTGATGGCAACAACCACACCAAGTCACTCTCCCCCTTTGACATCAAGGGCAAAGGGTGGACCAAGATATTCTTTCCCTTTGATATACATTATGATGTCCATACTCCCCCTAAGTACATGCTGAAATATCTGATTGAGCTCCCCCTTTGTACATGTTAAGATGTACCAATCTGTCCATGCTCCCCCTAAGCACATGGAGAGTCTGCAAAAATATTTTTCAAAAGAATAACATGGCTCTACAACTCAACTAAGTGAGTATGACATTCCTATCACCAATGACTCATACATACATCAATCTCCCAACTGAGTGGGGATACACCATTTTTTACTCATCCACCCAACCAAGTGGGGATATACCAAATGTTTATACATGACTGAAAATAGACATTATTACATCATCCTTCCCATGCAAAGTGGGGTTACAAATTAGGTGTTTTCATGACCTTTACATCAAATGATATACATGACCTTTTATAACAATGACCAGCAATCTAAACAAAACCATGATAGTCATCAACAACTATCATACACCATATATGATTTGCACCATAAGCATTTGTTACCAGTATCTAGACTTCTAACCTACAATACCATTCTCTTGGCCAACCAACAATAAGTAGCAAGATGTATCATTTAGCCACATAAGCATCATCACCAAAGACTTCTAACCATAATGCCAACAATGAATTATTCGAAGCATATGCTCCCCTTGAACCTGTGCCAACCAACACATACCATGACTGAACCATATCAGGCTTCTTTTCCTGAGGCTTTCCTGCTTCTTTTTCTTTAGAGCACCATATACGCGACTGTGCAGCCTCTAACTTGCTTATATACACGACTTCACTTCATAATATCTGCATATGCAAATTGGAATACTGAAGGTTTGCACTTTCAACTTCCCCTAGGTCTGTTATGTCTGCTAACTGAGTTATGCCACATCTTTCTGACAATAATTATGTCTTCTCCAATACTTGGGATTGGGATGATGTATGCTCCTTTTGCTTTGGTGTCCGAATTTTGCTCCTGCATTCCTTTACTTTATGCCCAAACTTGTTACATGCATAACATCTTACATGCTTCATATTCCTTTTATTGCAATCAATAGCTTTGTGACCAAACATATTGCAAGCAAAACAATATCCCTTAAAGTACCTGGAATGTGATGATCTTTTTGTGTGACAGTCTTGAACCATTCTACTTCTGCATCTGGCTGTAACATGTCCAAGATTATGACATTCATAAAATTCACCATTATTCATCGAAGGAAATAACCATGTATCACTTCCATAGTTAGGAGCAAAAGATTTTCTTTGCTTGGTTGTTTTTGGGGTTGACCTCTTATCTCCTTGTTGAGCATTTCAAGTTTTGCATTAGCGTTCCTTGCCTCACCCTATGAGCTAGATTCATAAAAACTAAGACCAGTTTTGATAGCAGGGGATCTTTGACTACTAAGAATATCATCCAAAATCTTAGTACTATCTTGAAATCATAACAGTTTATCCTTTTCTTCTAATTTACCTTTTAAGATATTTACCTCAACCTGATGTTGTTCTTCCTTTTCCAGATATTGCTTCTTTATGTTTTCTTCAACTTTTCTTCCTTTTCCACTTGTTGCCTTAATTCAAGAACTTCATGTTCTTGTTCTTCAAGAGATTCTTCATTCTGCCTTTTTTATTCTTCAAGATCTTCTTTTAGAGAGAGGATCTTAGATTCAAGTCTCTAGATTTTTATACTTTGATTATTTATTTCATTTCGTAATGATATTACTACATCCTGCAGCCGCTCTCTTACTCTGGTTACACCCTCCAACGGAATTTTCAATTTGGTAACTTCTTCTTCTTCTATGTCATTATTTTCATATGCCATGAGAAGTTTAATTTCTTGATTATCTTCATCACTATTGGACAAACCATCACTATCATCATGAGTATAATAACTTCTATTACTTTCTTCAGATATCTTTCCTTTGTTATGAGGGCATCTAACAGCGTAATGACCAACTCTACCACAGGAAAAACATTTGAAAGGTAGCTTACCTTTGAACCTTCCAAAACCCTGTTGAAGCTTCTTGACAAAATTTACCTCATATTCATTTTCTGAAATGTATCCTGATTCATTGAGTTTCTCTTTTTCCTTTGTTGATGATTTAAATGTGGCTTCTCTCATATTTGATGATCCTCTTTTTCTCATCTCAAAAGCAGTTAGGATTCCGTGAAGCTGCGTCATAGTGATATTCTGCAAATCCTGTTTTTCTTCTATGGCAGACACTTTGGGTTCAAATTTAGCAGATAAGGATCTTAAAACTTTTTCAACTAAGGTAACTTCCTTTATCCCACTTCTTCACCCCTATGAGCATCACCCAATGCAATGAGTGCTAAGTGAAATATTCAAAAATCATGAGAAATTAGTCAGTTACGACTACCTCTCATGGAAATGGTCATACGTCAATGACTTACTTAACGCAGTTGAATCCCAAAATGATATCTAATATAGTGCACTGCGTAAACCCCCATACTTAAATTCAAAAAAGAGTCAAGGGATCTCTACTTGAATGGTTCATGAGGCACAACTTGCTAAGGTTTTGCAAATGGGGTAGCAAGCTAAGTGGGCTTGATTGTGGAAAAACTCCACAGTTAGGCGCGCTTGAGCCAGAGGAGTTCTGGGATGGGTGACCTCCTGGGAAGTCCTGGTTACCGGGTGCAAGCCCCGGAAGTGATGATTGATGCTATGTGATTCGTTCTCCACTTTTCACTAGTTTAAATCCCACTTCTTCACCCCTGTGAGCATCACCTGATGCAATGAGTGCTAAGTGAACTATTCAAAAATCATGAGAAATTAGTCAG
>APFE030947244.1:66156-91165 GCA_000404065.3 Pinus taeda | reverse complement strand
TCAACTCCCGCCTTCACCTACTTCATATCTCAAGGGCTGCTCAAAAGTCCAAGCAGTGGATCAACTCCTACAACACCCCGCAACTATGCTCGCCCATCTTCGAGAGAATCTTCATCAAGCTCAGAACCGCATGAAGCAACAGGTAGACCAGCATCGCTAAGAGCGCCAATTTCAAGAAGGGGATTAGGTCTTTTTACGGCTCCAACCATAGAAGAAAACATCACTCAAAGACAAGGGGTGTCAGAAACTCTCTCCCAAATTCTACGGACCATATCAAGTACTTCAACGCATTGGAGAAGTGGCCTACAAGTTGGCTTTGCCACCTATTGCAAAAATCCATCCAATTTTTCATGTCTCATGCCTCAAGAAAGTGATTGGGAACAATTGCATAATTCAGATTAGTCTACCGGAATTGGACGAAGAAGGGTCCATCTGGCTTCAACCAGAACAGGTCCTCGACACACGAGTCAAGCAACTGCGCGGCAACATGATTAAGGAAGTCCTAGTCAAATGGAAAGACACCTCTCCAGAAGATGCAACTTGGGAGCCAGCCACTATTCTGCAACAGTTTCCGCAGCTTCAACCTTGAGGACAAGGCTAGTCTTAAGGGGGTGGGCATGTTAGGGTTCCACCCTAACCCCCTTATCTATGTAATGGGACCACGTCATAGTCAAGAGTTAATAAAGCCCATATTAATAATTGTAAGTGGTTAATCCGCAATTAATAACGGAACCACAGTTAGTTGCGAATGGGTCGTAGTATTAGATAGATGGTATTAATAATACCACGGTATTGGCCAGTGGTATTGCACGTATGAGTCATATATAAAGGATAGAAACTCCCTGCGAGGAGTATCGTGTCTTATTTTGTAATCGAGCTCTGCTCTATTGGAGGTTGCCCCCTTGAAGAGGAAGTGAACATTACTCTCTGAATAATAAAATCATTGCTATTCTGTGTTCTGGGTATCTTTTTTTCGCATATTCTGTGTTCTGGGTCTCTTTTCTTTGCATATTCTGTATTTGGGTATCATTTGCAGGTTAAGAGCATAACACAGAGCCATCAACATAGTGCCCAGGTGAGACCAACCAGACAACATAGAAGGAAGGGTAGGTGGAGCTACCAAGCCACCGACAAAAGAATCCACACCCAGTTGCGGATCGAACATCATTGTCAAACCTCAACACAGTCGCAGACAAACCCACAACAGACCCTCACCGTGAGCAGAGCAAGGCCAAGTGCCAAAGTGACAAATGAATGCGAGGTGGAGGAGTATAGTCTAAGTGCGGGAGGGTGAAGACCAAGGCAGGGACAAGTGTCCCCTCACACCTACCACCATACCCAGCAATTAACTGCACCATCGAGCCAAAACAAAATATATGTGTTAATCATCTGTTTAGTATTAAAAATAATTGCATTGACTTTATCCGATTGTTAATCACCGTTTAATCATTAATTAATTTGCAAACTAAAAGGGGCTGTTCCTATCAAATGGTTGTCCTAGTTTATACACCAAAAACTAAAACCTAAAACATGTGCAACCAAGAACTAAAACCTTAAAGCAAAATATAAAATCTAAAACTAAAACCTAAACCTAAAAGTAAAGCCTAAGCGTGAAACTAAACTTTCAAGTAATACTAGAAGACATGAGAATAGTAAGAAAATATAAAACTAAAACTAACAATACAATTTGTTATTATATATCTATATATGTATATGTATATGTATATGACTAACCAATTAATGAATATAAATGTGCAATTTGTTATTTACTACATCTTATTAGTTAGAAATAACTTGATATTGACATCTGTGTTCCTAGGAATCTTAGATATTTTAAATTAATAAAGGAAATTGTCATAGAAAACAAGTTCTCAGAACCCGTATTCTATACATGGTGATTGAAAAAGTTCATAGCATGGAATTCTCTTATTGGCCACACATTCACAATGTGGACCAATGATAGGAAGACAAATGGCATTATCCTAGTGAAATGATGTGGTAGCTACCTTCGTCGTGACATGGACATATTGATGATTTGGCATGTAGGCAAGTGACATGTGACATATTGATTTGGAGTTTTTAGGTGGTCAAGTAGGCCATATTAAGCTTACACATCCCACCACTTAGAAATGGACACGTGGTGATGGTGACATCATTGGATGATGTGGCAGAACTTGAATTTTGTGCAAAGGGGTTCATGTTTGGTAGCCTTTTCTCGTTTTAAGAGAATCCCCAAACTAGTGGAGAAACCACAAAAAATGGAAAAGCTCAAAAGAGAAGGTGCAGTTGGTGGTTCCACAAATATTGGAGCCAACTTGCAAGGGCATATGCGATAGTGTTAATTCATCAAACCCGAGAAGCAATGTTTGGAGAAAGTGTTTGGCTAGTGTGGTCGCTTTGTCGATAGGAGCTACGAGGTAAAGAAATTTCATGACACCAATGATAGACTAGAAATTTGAACCCCAAGTTGTTGCGAAAGGGTGCAGTGTAGTTGAGGTCTTGGGAGATGGAGGTGGGCAACAATTCATCCCCTCGCCTTGGAACGCTCACATCTCCCTCGACACCAAGCCCAAGGACTCACCCATCAACCGCGTGGTTGCCCCAACACCTACTACTAGTAACATTTGTCTCCACAGTCCTCTATCAAAGCGAGGTCCTAAGTCACCTTGGTATGATCTTGACTTGTCAAAATATTTATACCCAAAACACTTTTACAATTTATGAAAAAACTAAAACATAACTTAAACCCATTAAATAAAATATATAGAGTCATTCTCCACATAAATTTACTTTATATATCCATTACCTTCTATGCCATCAAATAAATAATAAGAACACACTTTAAATGACACTTACTAATTTGAATGAATATGAAGAGCAAAATATATATTAACACTTGATAATGATTACAATAATAGAAACAATGTTGCATCATTTACCATTCTAAGTAATCATTAAAAAATTCAGCAAAGTAGTTATTTGATAAATAAAAAGGGCATGTAATAGTTACAAGGTGAAAACAATGTTCCATTATTTACCATTCTAAGAAATAATTAAAAGATTGGATAAACCATTCTAAGTAATATTAAAAGATTATTTTACCTTGATAAATAATGATTAAAAGATGGGATGATTAAAAGACTCATTTACCATTGTAAGTAAATTGTAAATAAGATTAAAAAGAGTCATTTACCATTGTAAATATTGATTAAAAAATTGGATGAACTATTTTAAGTAATGATTAAAGGATTCATTTACCATTGTAAGTAATGATTAAAAGGTTCCATGAGGTGATAGGCTTTATACCTCACCACTTCTGACATGGTAAAACTTACGGCAAGAGCTAACCAGCCTGCCATAGGGCATTAAATGATTGGTTAGCTGCATGCTCTTTAACTTTATAACACACTCCATTATTTTTCAGTGGTTGTATTATAAAATTAAAAGATATGCAGCTAACCAGTCATTTAATGCCCTAAGGCAGGCTGGTTAGCTAAAAGGTTTACTCCAACCAAAAAGCACCCAAGCACTTACATTGCAGTGTTCCGACCAAAAAAAGCACCTCACCACTTTCTCACGTCGTGAAACGTGGACTCAACGAAAAAGCACAAGCACAGAATTTTAATTCAAATTAAAATTCCGAAAACAAAAATTCGGAAAATATGAAGTCATTCCCTCGGTTAGACTCCATCAGAGAGTGTGGGAGGCTGGCTGGCTACACAATAGAGGTTGGGCGGCTGTCGTAACAGCCATCTGTGAATTTAGCAGCCTGCCAAGTTTGATCATATAGTTGTCTGTCATTTCTCTGCCCTGCTAAGTCATTTCTCTGCTGTTTCTCTGTCCTGCTAAGTCATTTATCTGCTGCCTGTATTTATTACAGCTGCTCAACCACAACATTTTCTGGATCCGTTCACAATGGTCATTCTCTGAGTCTGAAATCAGCCATATTGGTCACAGCTCGTTCTCAAGTCTAAACTCGGCTCCCACAAGAACTTCAGCTTCCATGTATAACGGCATCTGAGACAATGGCACAACCGTTGCTGTCCAAAAAATACACTCCGCAGACAGGAGACTTATAAAAGAAATGAAAGACGCTGGGAAGAGTGAGACATCGGAATCTGGTGAGATTAGTTGGAGTATGCTCAAGTTTCCATAAAAAAATCTTTGGTTATGGAGTTTATGTCGCGGGAAAGCCTTGATTAACATTTGCATTGCGATGAAAATAATTCCGAGTTGGGTTTGAAAAGCCGGCTGAGGATTCTCATGGTCGTTGCCCATGGGTTGGCTTTATCTTCACGATCACCGCAAGGTGAGCTTAAATAGATTGCAGATTTTCTTAATATTTGAAATCTGATGGACATGATGGACATTGTTTAGGTGAGCTTGAATCTATTGCAGATTTTTTGGGAATCCCAAAAATTGACCACAGCCATGTTAGTCAGATTTTTGACCCACAGACTGTCAGATTCCAGAATATTCAAAATATTCTGAAAATCTACAATAAAATCTGCAATTTACTTAAGCATAAAAATATGCAATCGACCTAAAGATGCGAATATGAAATCGACTTAAAGGATGCCACATTGTTCATGGCCATCTGAAACCTTCCAACGTTTTATTGGATGAGACGCCGACCGCCCATGTTGGAGATTTTGGTACTTAACGTCTGATGATCTCTGCAGCAGAGCATGACGATTCAAAGGCAGCCTCAAGAGACAGCTCAAGTCCTGTTATGAGATCTATCGGTTACACTGCACCAGGTAGATTGAGCGATATCATTTACAGAATAGATATGATTACATAATTGGGTATTCTGGGGTGCCAAACATCTTGGTATCGGAGACGATAACAGGAAAGAGGTCCGCATATGCAATCAGTTTCGATGTTGCAGAGTTGGGTAGGCGATGCGTTCTCGGACAGATTGACGAGAATTTGGTGAAGGAGATTAGAAAGGAAGAAGATGATGAAGTTGGAGCTGAACATTTACGTCGGAGGAGCATACAAAATCTTGACAATCTCGAATCTAAATTTTTGTAGATCACAGAAGACAGACTAGAGGTGTAACATTGGTGGTGAGAATGGTTTCCACTGTTGGCAATTATGATTATTCTGAGTCGTTCGTTGTCCTCTCTTCAACTTCTTTCTTTCTATTTTTCATGACGCGATTTCCTCTTCCTGATTCTGCTTTCTTCCTGTGATCTTCTTCTTTCCTCATGTTTTCTGTTTCTATCTCTGATCATCAGTTAGTCTTTGCTGGAGTCTACTAGTGAAAATATTAAGGAAAGTCCTAACAGCTGATATGTTGGTTATTGGTTTGATATTTTCTATTCATTTATGCACTGATTTGTGAAGGAAGGTGGAGGATCTTTATTGTTTTCTCTTCTTGATGCAGCGACGGTTTCTGAGTTGGGTTGGTCTGATTTTACCCGCTGTCTTCAGAAAATGAAGACAAGGCACCGTCGTAAAGGCTTTCCGCAGAAGGTGAAGAGTAAAGGCTTTCCGTAGAAGGTTCATCTCTTCACCTCTTGGCTTCCTCTCTTGGCTTCGTAGAGGATAGTTCACAAACATAGCCTCCTGTCCCGCCCCAGCTCATGAAACGATTGCAAAGCAGCGCCATTCCTCTATTTTTTACTAAGACATATGACATGGTGGAGGATCCTTGCATAGACCCAGTCGCCTCCTGAAGCAGCGCGGGCAACATTTTTAGTATTCGAGATCCCCACCGATTCTCTCAAAATCTGTTGCCGCGTTGTTTCAAGCACTAGCTTAATACTTATGTGAGTTTTTCTGTTTCGTTCAATTTTCAGGGACATTGTATTGCTTCAACCATTTTGTTTTCAGGGATATTCTATTGCTTTAACCATTTTGTTTTGGTATTGATTCTGTGGAGTATATTGTTTTTCTTCCTTTTGTATTAAGCTTTAGTATAGTTGTTAGTTATTCGTCTTAGCTTCTGTGTCAAAATTCCTTTTACATTGGTTTTTGAGGTTTGGTTATGAGGTCAGTCCAGGAAGTCAAATAAGTCCTGTAAACCATGCGGTGGCAGAGTAGAACATGTACACTATGATCTGCAAACTCGTCCATAGAATGTCATCCTGTTAAGTTTCATGGAAAATGATCCTCTGACGCACCATATTCTAGATAACTCCTTAGGAATTAACATGTATCCATATAGATAACATGACCCCTCTGTTCATGTTGCACTTACCAACCAGGAACAACGATACGAGTTCTTGAATTAATGATGTACCAATTTGAGGTCCAGCACCTCAGAAATGTAATCCCCTGGTTCAACCAATAGAAAACTGGCATAAGGATAACATGACCCCTCTGTTCATGTTGCACTTACCAACCTATTTCTCGTACCTAACGTGGTAGATGCAAGCACGAGTGACCAGCAGGCAATGATGCGCGTATTTCCTCCTAATGTATGATTAGTCGCACGTATAACAGGTAAAGAGCTTTGGAAACAACTGAGAACTCAACTGGTGGTTGAAAAGAAAGAAAAACTGGGAGAGGATAAAAGATTGGGTAACACCATGCAGAATATGGTGTAAAAACCCTCAAACCCTTAAAATAATTTGATTAGTCATGTTATTTGACCTTTTGAGATTCAAGATGTCACAACAAATTAACTCAACGTCCATATATAATGCCTTTTCGTGTCTATGATGACAAGGCTTTCCCTTCCATTTCGTCTTAAATTGATGTCATTAATGTAATTCTCCTAAATTTAAAATCATATTTAATATTGATAATGAACATATATCATTTTGACAGGGATTTCCCATATGGAATCATATGGATGCTTGATGGGGCTGCAACAATTTTCTTTGTGTATATTGGTTTTGATACAATTGTGACCACTGTTGAAGAGGTATGCTTTGGCCTAATTAATTTAGGTTATAATATAAAAGGATAACTCCATAGAAGAACAAAGGAAGAGATATGACCATAACACAAAAAATCTTAATTAGTTGCACTTATTGACAGAGATACTTAATTGGTTGTACTTGATTAGAAGCAAGTACTGCAGTTTTGTTGCATTTCTTTTCCTTCAATTTTCCTCTACAATGGGGAGTCATCATGGAAATTTTATCATCCTCGAACAAATAAGATGTTCTATGGTTGAAAGAGGCTGAACTGTGTTTTATTTCCTAGTATTATCCTTGGGCATGGGAGCTTCTTCTGCCATCCCAAACCTTTGAACCAACTATATGGTGATGCAATTCTACACCATTCCACCAAGTGGGGTTGCATTTTCTCCTATATGTGCCAAATCTTCACTATTGTGATGTCCCAAAGTCATCTAATTGTTAAGAGACTTCCTTATTGACTTTGTCCAATGGTTTTTATTTTGATAAAGAGGTAGGTGCCATCATATCAAAGGAGAGCCTTGGATCCCAAATGATAAAATATTCTAAAATTGTAGATTGGCTTCCTTCAATAATGTTTCCCTACTTTTCCTTCATTTTCATTTTATTTGAGTTTAATCCATTTCCCCTACATCAAAGACTTATCATGGAAATTTTTACTATCCTTGGAATGAATCGGATGTGTGCTATAGTTGAGAGATCTTGAAATTTTGTATTTTTACCTAGGATTATCCTTGAGTGCAACACCTTCCTACAACATCTCATTCTCTTTGTGTAAGGACTTTGAACCAAATATATGGTGATGCAATCTTGCACCATTGCAACAAGTGGGTTGCACTTCCTCTTATACATTTTGGTGGGTGCCCTTGAAAGGACCAATGTGGTGTCCCAAGGGGATATTTCTTGCACTAGGTTACAATATCACAAGATAATCGATGCTGATTATAACAATATTCCAATCAAAGATGATATAAAATATATGTTGACATAACCAAGTAGTAATTTTCATAATACAACAATACTTCGCCTTTCTTTCAATTCTAATATTTACCCTTAGGGGTATTGGACCAATAGTTCAAATTGCCTAACAGTCACGACAATGATATTATTGAAAGCACAACAAGTATAACATTCCACCAAGAGTTCATACAAAGGAACCAATTTACAAATGCAATATATCCTATAGCTTAAATTTCTTAATGCAATTCTAATGTATCAGTCAACCCTTGTTGCCTTATTCTATTGTCCTGACCTAGTAAATGGATGTATTCCCTTACGATATTCCAAGAGTACTCTGTTGCCATACTATGGCCTTGCTTTTATAGAAGATAGGCACCCAGGTGAATTATTAACTGGACCACTCTCAGCCCTGACCCTGCGGCCACCTTTTTCTTCAAGGAAAGGTATTGATCAAACAGATGAGGGTTTTTGTGCCCTAATTGTTATAGACCGAATCTCATACGGACCCTTTGCTTATGGAGTAAGGGCCTTGCTATCCTCTATAAGACCTTCGTATCTCAGAGGAGACCTCTCGTTGCCTAAATTTCTTTCAATCAATAGTCCTTAATTTCCTTCAATCAATAGTTTAGAGGTTAGTTGAACCACAATAATCCACAAAGTAAGTTCTGTTTTCGGAGAATCAAACCTTTGGTGACCAAAAAAACCAAACCATAGAAAAGACCTTCATTGTTCCTGTTGTCACAAAATCATGCACTAAGGGCTGCTACTTAGTAAGATCTCATGCAACTGTTTCAAACCAGGCTTTAGACTAAGGTTTAGCCTCCTTAGTCAGAGAGGGCTCTCTCATAGATTTTTGATATGCATTTAAGGCAAGAAAAGATGGCTAACTCTTTAAACAGTAGATAAACTTTAAGCTGGTTGGAACAAACAAGATTAGGCTTCTCCCATTGGGCTCATGGAGTCATACATTCCTACAGTAAACAAGCAGCTACTGAATCATGGAAACCAAGGCATATAATGTCTCACTGTTCAAAACATCTACCAAGAAGAACCTCAACTCAACAAAACATACACAGGAAGTCTGAGCATCAGTGATGAATTCAGAGTGATTGCATGTTTAGTGAACTGTAAACAAGATGAATAAAACCAAACCACATATATTCTGAACATTTGAAACACAAGATGAATCTTGGGAAGAAACAGTGTACTTTCTATTACTGTCAAAACACTTTACATAAGCCAATATGAAAACTCTGTTTTTTGATAAAAATCTCCAACCCCATTTACATCAGAGTTTTTCCTATATATAGGAAAACAAAACTTAAGCTACTTGAGACTCCTCCTCCAGCATGAGGGGATCTCGAAAACCTATCATTAACTATCTTATCTATATTTAAACTAACTTATTAAATACAGAGGTATTGTGCTTTTAATATATAGAGTCCTATTCCTATTCAAACTCTATTTCCATCTCCTCGTGTGCATGATCCTCTCTTGATCTTTGACACCTGTGCTTTTCCTGTAGTGGCTGAAATGTATTTGAGAAGCATTCACTGAACAGGCTGCCTTGGATTCCAACTGTGCTGCTGACTCAACATTTGGTGAAGATATATACTCTGTTTTCACGGTCCCTGCTTTTTATCCATGTTTATTTTCAAAAGAACGTGCTTGAAGCTGTTCAATAACCTTAATGACCATGCATAACACCATATGGCTGATAATCTGGATGCTTTGCGGATACTGACAGGTGTTCAACCCAAAACTCTGGTAACCCTACCAGAAACCCTAATATTTCGGTCATAAAGTAACTTTATGAGAACTTTAGCAAAAACCAAAATGTTTCACCTTTTTGCTACAAAATTTACATCTGTCATTCTTTGAATGTTTTAGCAGCCATTTATGATCTCCTTCCTATCTTCGAAGCCTTCTCTTACAAAATTTGCTGACGTCAGCATCAATTTCATTTTTTTTTTTTAAAAACAGTCACCTACAGCAGTTTCGTAGCGCGCTACGAAACTGCTGTTCTTTCCAAAATTACAGTCTTCAATGAATTTTCCAATTACTTTGTGACTGTTACAGCTTCGCTCTTGGCTCCAAAATTCCTAATTTGTCTTCCTTTTATATATGCCTCAAAAACTAATGAACTTAAGAAAAATAAACAAAAACTTGGAGCGATATCTGACCTTAAACATTTTCAATTTTATTTAGCAGCTAACTTGCCTAATTGAGCTTTTAGTTTTGCAAGTTCGTTCTCCATGGCTGCAATTTCTGATACGGTTTTCTCTAAATCAGCCATTTCTTTATCAGCTGCCTCCCATTTCTCCTTTGAAGATGAGGTTTTAGTTTCCTTGACAATGGGAACTTTTTTCTTCATATCCTTCTTTTTGCTTTCCTTTGCTTTTTCTGCTTGAGCTATCTGCTTTCCCATTTCTTTGGCCTGTCCTCTGGTATATATTGTTCTTTTGATTTCCTCTGTCTTCTCTGCTTTAGGCAATTGTCTGATTTCTTTTGTTGCCGTTACCTTGGCAGCTACCTCATCTTTGTGGATTTGCTCCGCTGCTTGGATTTGTCTCCTGGTGATTGGCCTTCGGGGTTTGACCATGAATTCCTTACCAGCCTCCTCAAACCTTAGCCTTTTTGAGGCTTTTGATTTTTTGGAGCTATCAGGTGATGACTGGGTTAGGTCAATGGGCATAGGCTCAACCTGCACTGATGTGGCTTGTTCGAAGTCAATTGCCTCCAGCAAATCCTTTAGACTAGCCTTTGACATAGGGCTGTCTTCCACTGCTACTGATTTTCCTTTTTCTCTGTTTAGCTGGCTTCTAGTTCTGATTCTTGTTACTTGTGCAATTCCACTTGGCCTTGATGCATCTTTCTGATGTTTGATTTTTTCCTTGGAAGGTTTAGGTGTCTCTTTTATGACCACAGGCTTCTCTGGTTTCCTTGGCTTAGTTTTGGGTTTCTTTCGGTCTTTAACCTCCTTCTTAAGCTCAGCCAATGTAGGTTCTTGAATTCTTCTTTCTTTTTCCCTATCTGGCAATGGGGTGAGACCTGTTTTGCTTTGGAAACCGGACACAAAAATGAAAGAGTCCCAATCCCTACCGATTTTTTGCAAGCTATCTAACACTAGCAACTTAATTAAACCATGGTGGAAAAGGGAAGTTTCACAATTGTCTTTCTTTAATTGAACTTTGTCGCACATTTTACTAAGACTTCTGAATAAATAAAAAGGGATGTCTATTGATGCTTTCCCTGTGAAATGTAGCAAGAGTTTGAAATGATAAGAGTAAACTTTGGTGTACCTTCCCTCACATGTGAGGTATTTCTGGATGGCTGTGAGGAGTAGAGCATAATGTTCTTTTATATAATTCCTTGGCACCGCTTTAGTGAGGTCCTCGTTTACATATTGATCCTTCAGAAATTCCTTACATGGAGTCATGTCAAACTTAAAATTCTTGAACCATTCTTGTCCACTTCTTGGAATTTCAGTGACAGCAGAAATGGCTTGCGGAGACACAGGTAACTCTAGCAATGACACCTTAGAATTCAAGCCAGTGAAATTTAATGCAAAGGCTTTAGTTACCTCTGTGTGTCCACCCTTCAATTTTTCGCAGAACCTCCAGCAACCAGCCTCTTTAAAAGATCGTGCTACACCTTCATCTCTGAGCGTAAGATCAAGCCCTTCTGGCTCGGTTCTCAGACATCTTCCGGATCGATGTTCTCTTTTCTCCATCTCACTCAAAATATCTTCAAACAAAGAACTAATCAGCAACTTCAATTTACAAAACAACTTCAGCTTTGGAGTGCAGGCTCGCTTGCAATGATCCCCTTTTAAATGAAAACTCAGGCTTCTTTGCGTTTTTTCAAACGCTCATCATAGAACAGGCACGTTAATGCATCATGAATAAACATTATGACACTACCATACCTCATAAGATCTTTGAAAATAATTGTCATGTGCGTGATCCTAAATCTGATGGCGGAATGAATCCTATCATGACCTGGAGAGGACATCGACTGACAAAATATGAACGGTTCTAATGACTCATCTCCCGAGATTTGACATTTCAAGAAAATATGCTGCAAAAAACCCCGAATCTCCGATTTCGTAGCGCAGACAATTATGAAATGACACACCGCGCTACGAAATGGCTGCTAGATGATATGCTGTTGAAAGGTGGAAAAATGATTGCGCAGCTAAATTGGCCAATCAGATCGCGCTGTGAAACTGCGCAAAATCAGAACGATGCAATCAAGACAAGACATGCTTTAAACTATAATGAGGGAGGGTATCTAACGGTTTTTTACAAGGATTCACATCAATACCTTTAGAAAATCTAACTTCAAAGTGACACACCTAAAAACCTATTTACTTAAACCAAATTTTTTTTATATGAATCTTTGGACATAGGTGAACTGTGGTTTTAAGTGATAACAGTTCCAATGTTTGTTGACCAAGAAAAACCATAGGGAAATCTCTTCTTTGCTTGCCAAACCAAATAAGAAATGTCTCAAGATGTGGGTCGCAATAGAAATGAGAAAAGGGAGGAGATTAGCTAGGGTGGAATCTCTCACTATTGAAACTAATCAAAGAGAGAGGATTAGCTAGGGTAGGATCACATCCACCTATGTCCAAAACTAATTAATGGAAAACAGGGCTTAAAACCCTCATAGCGGAAACTCAAAAGAAATAAAGATATTCCATTCCAAATCAATGATGATACAATGGTTCCATCTCTTCTTTATTTATAGATTCCTCATGGGGCTCTCTCTTCCTTAATCTAATGTGAGGGGTTATTAGGGTAGCCCCCAATTTTTGCTTTTTGCTCCAACTACCCCAATTTTACCTAATGTTTCCCCAGAACATTGGATAATAGGTTTCCCCCTTTATCAAAGACTATAGCGTATGAGGTTGGATAGTTCGTTTCATCCTCCCTTGGGTAATTAATCCATTGGGAACATTACAGTCCCCCTTTCCCGACTTTGCTTGTCTTCAAGCAATTGCACGTTTGGGTGATATTTCCTTCAATTCTCAAGAATGAAAAACTCCCTTTGATACTTACAATTTCCATAGCAAGGAAACCAACACCCTTCTTTAGTTCTTGTAGCCCAATAACTAACATGCTGGTTGGAGATGTCACCATGCAATAGTCACTGTTTCCATTCATTGGTTTATAGTTCAATCCTGGGTAAAGAGTACAAATATGTGCTACTTGTTAGAGTCGGTCTGGTTATCCGTCCATCAGAGATCAAAACTCTTTTTTGCACTTCATGTTTAGGTGTCCCATCAGTTTCGATCAGTTGCATTTCGTTAGGAGCATGCCATAAATCTGACGGAAAGGGTTGTGTCACTCATTCCCCTCGTGCTTGGCACTGCTGGCTCAGGTCTATTCATAAAAATCAAGTCTTGAAAAGTCATTTGCAGTCTTGTTTCAGTTTCTAGGTCATAACAGTTTTTTCGGTCATTAGGTCTAGGGTTAAGTCAATTGGGTCTTTGACAAAGTTTAATAAAGCCAACAGGCTAGAGGGAGGTCCTCGATAGGTTTTTATCTCAAATATTTTTATCGTTATACTGATAGATTATGACTTCTCTTCAAAACTCCGTTTTGAAGATAAGTCGACATTTCATTTTTGTAATAAATTTTCAAAAATTTCAGTTCTTGAATTGTCCAGGCGCAACCCTGGTCTCCTTTGCCAGATCATATCACAGCTATCCCTGCAAAAAATTGTCAAAGAAAATCATTATTTCAACCAAATTTAAGGAGGAAACAAAAAGGTCAAAATTCTATTAATCCTGAAAAAGTGTAAATTGCAAAACATAACAAAGTGGGTTATGGAAGAGGCAAAAATCAAATTGGTGTCTATATAAAGGTTTTTCAATGAAGTTTCAAGTCATTATGCATGCCAAAGGTGGAGAAAGTCATTGCAAGTCGAGTTTGTGCATTTTGGAGAAGAT
Organism: Pinus taeda; assembly: GCA_000404065.3. Classification (NCBI taxonomy): domain Eukaryota; kingdom Viridiplantae; phylum Streptophyta; class Pinopsida; order Pinales; family Pinaceae; genus Pinus; species Pinus taeda. The sequence goes on along the minus strand of APFE030947244.1, from coordinate 77,374 downwards.
TGGTCCCCATTTCACCTACACAGCGCATATAATAGGCAGCACGACGCGTATAACTTGCGTGGCGCATATAGCATTTCTAGCCAGTGCAAAGTTGAACCAGCGCGACGCGTATACCTTGTGCGGCGCACTGGGTAATGAGCGCGACGCTTATTGTTTGGAGCCCGAAAATAGGTTGAAAACTCATCAAATCGCCCAATCTTCACATCAATTTGCCAGGTAGGCTCGCCTCCATTGCTTTTGCTTAGTTTTTGATGGTGAATGTGGTGGGTTCATGGATAGGGCTGTTGAAACAAGACTTTGAAAGCCTCCCTTTGCCAATTTAAAAAGAGTGCTCTAGGTTTTAAAAACAGTTTTGTTACCAAGGTTGTTTCCTTTCCCCATTTCCCTTTGTTCCTCATCCCCAAATCCACTCATCAAACGTCCTCATTAATCCCCTCATTAATCCTACACTACATCCCTAAAATCCTAATTCCTCACCCCTATAAAAAAAAAACTCCTTAACCCTATTCAATATCCCAAACCCTAAAACCCTAATCCTATATCTACATTTCCCCTTCCTTCCTTAATTACATTTTATTTCAAAATTCCCTTATTCCCTGATATTTTCCCCTTCTTAAGATTCCCTTGTACATTTGTTTCCCCTTGGTCACAACATTGTTTAGAGTAAAAAGCAGTTCACATTCAATTGCACACATAACTTCATTCAGAGCAGTTTATATATCAGCAGTCATGTCATGTGGTCACTCATCTGAATATGAGGCAGAGACCGAAAGTGATTCTCCCTTGAGAGAACAAGAATCCCGGAGGCCTCGGAAAAGTGACAAACATGTCAGGGAAGAACCCATCACCCTCATAGAGCTGCATGCCTCTCCTCTTGCAATGCAGTGTTTTGAGCATCAGCCATGCTATGGGTTTTGTCAAAAGGTTACTGAGGTCCAGTTTCATCATGAATTGGCTCGTCTCTTTGTCTTGCATTTGCACAGAGACCAAGTTACCTTGGCTGGGGTCACTTTTACTCTTACACCGGAAACTGTTTCGCTAGCAACAGGTATACCAAATATTGGTGAATTATGGCATAAAAAACAACAGATTGATAAGTAGTATTATGAGCCATATATCAAACCCAATAGGCAGCTTAAAAGAGTGTACCCGTTCAGGTACCTGAAAGATGAATATGCTCCACTCATGAGATTGATCATGAAATATTTCAGTTGTGAGGGACGATTCTCTCGTCTTTATGCTTATCACATCAGGTTACTCATGCATTTCACCAGGGTGCGGATGATGAACCTTCCATATTTCATCTGCCGGAACATAGAGAGGATGACCACCTTTGTACAGCAGAAAACCCCTCAGCAGTAACTTAACAGTGTCTATCATTTTTCTCTCATCAAGATTTTAGTGGTTCATTAGCTTGGATTGCAGGGCATCACTTGGGATGATTTCATCTCTCGTGATTTTTTTCAGAGCTTCAGGAAGAGTATCAGAGGTGAAACACAAGGGTGAAACTTCTCAGCAGTATGAGCATCATGAGACCAGGCCTATTTTCATCACATATCAGAGAGGCACTAGACCTTTATTCGCAGCAGCAAAGCGAGTGTTATCTCCACCTAGCGTGGAAGGAGCCTCACTTCCGACATCAGCACCACAGGTGCAGGACAAGGGCAAGAAGCCCAAGCATAAGGAGAGGCCTTTAGGTAAGCCATCAGGTTTCATTATCATTCATGATGATGAGACAACTTCAGATTCAGAGGAGACCACATATAAAAGGATTATCAAGGAGCAAGAAATAAACATTCAAGCCTTGCAAATCCAGTTGGAGATGGCCAAGTGGAACATTAGGTATCTAGAGCAGCGAAATAAACAACTAGAGGATGAACATAGACTTTATGAGCTGCGGTAAATATATGAGGATCGAGAATTGGCCCGAAAGTGACTTGGTGATATGACACCGACTGATCGAGAGTCTATGCTCACACATTTTAACACTCATATGGAGAAATTGTTGGCAAAGGCCAATAGAGACAAAGACACGCTTCGTCATATGAAAAATCATTATTGGGCTCGTATGCATGTCTGCAAAGCAAAAATGAAGATTCTAAAGAGGAGGTTGAGCAGAGCACTAAAACGGCGGAAAAAGCCTAATCCACTCCAGGTTTTGGCCGAGGCCTCTTTAGCTCATCATCACACTCGACAAGGAGACTCTAGCCCAAATTTCAAGAGATTTGGGGCATTTTTGGTCATTTTGAAATTTTTTGGTTAAAAAACAGGTTTTTTCTCTATATGTGCCACGCACCTTGCACGACGCATAGGATTGGGAGGTCCAAATGACAAATGGCTTGCAGTTTTGGATTTTTCATGAGAAATCATGAATTTTGGTACTCGGACAAGAAATTTGGGCAAGTTTTGGGTCCCCAAAAGGTGAAAAAACATGCAAAAAATGACCTCACTGCCCCTTTTTGGACACACAGGAAGCAGTCTTGGGAGAATGCACTTTTGGAGGGGAAAATGGACACTAAATTGAAAAATTCTACTTGGGTTAGAATGTAGACAAGCAGGGATTTCCAACAAGACAACCTGAGCTCAATTTGGACTTCAGAAGGTGCCTCAAAATCAGCAGCAAAGTAGTGCAACGCACACAGAAATCAGTGCGGCGCACAAAAGTTTTTGGCCCAATGTTTCACCTTCCAGCTCAGAAATTCGGCCAGTTTGACTAGTTTTGCTTCTTGATGTAATTTTTGACTTATTTTGATGTAGTTAAGTAAAAATTATGTAATTTTGGCACTTATTTAACTTTTTCTAGAAGATTCATTGACCAAAAAGTGAAAATTAAATGAATGAATCAATTTCCTACCTTATAGAAGCAAGCTGTTTTGACTACCTAGATTGTAGTGCTTTGTTTAGAATTGGTTGAAACAGCTCCTAGGATGATGAGCTCGACCCATAGAGGCAAGGGAATCTGTTGGCTTGCCTATATTATGTATTTTCTAAGTCATTTTCAGGGTTGGACTTTTGGGAAAAGCTTAGACTCTATTGTACATTGTATCTCTGCAATTTTGGCAAAGGAAAGACCAGGGTTTTGCAGCACTGTTTAGGATTCATGTGGCTTTATGTTTTGATGGTGTGCCTCTCTGAGTAATTGTAAGTTTATCCAGTGTTTTTTGTATCATTTTCATGCTTCTTCTTCTGAATTTAAAACAAATGAGTGATTAAGGTGGAATTCATAGCTGTTATGCTCTGCCTTTGAATTTGTTTAAATTTCCATGTTTTCTTCAGTTTAAGGAGAATCCTTGAGACTTCCTTGCTCTCCTTAGCTCCTAACCAGTTTGATCTACCCACCTCACTTGCTTTAATGCATCAAAACGATTGCCTTCCTTGCCCCAATCAGATCTCTGCAGAAACTGTGCCTCATCCCAAGCCCAAATTGCCTTTCCCATTGTTTTCAACAAAACCCTAAAAACCCAAATCAAATCAAACCCCTGCACTTAATACCTAGCCTAAGATTAGTTACAAATTTAGTCATCTTGAGCCTCTTTGATTACCTTTTCCGAGATAGACCCGGAGAGAGCCCTCTCCTGTCCTCGTAGGGTTAGCTACGAGGCTGAGCGTGGTTTGATGTAGCCTTGAGTTTTACCTTATTTCAGCCTAAGGTAGATTTGAGCGCTAACACTACTGCTAAATCAAGTTCCTCTTTTAGACATGCGTTTTCAACCTTTGTTTTACTTGTTCCAACAATTTCATCACTGTCACATCCTTTATCAAACATCTAAGGTTATATTCCTTACCAGAATTTATAGAACCATCTTCATTTGGGACTGAATGATAGCTATCACTTTAGATGAGGAGAACAAATTTTTCACATGTTGATTCTGATCAAACTTAGGAAGTGGCCCTACTAAGGCTTCTGGAGCCAAGCATGCTATATCTGCATCTTTAATGCCAATCAAGTTGATTTCAAAAAACCCCATAGCTACTAAGACATCCTGAGGAGTATGTGAAAGAAAATATTTTAAGGGTTATCCTAGTTTGAGCACTTCAGTCTTTCTTATTTTATCCCTTGGCTTACTTGCCTTATATGGAGTTTTTTCAATGTCCTCCTTCTAGCCACCTCCATAAAGAAATCCTGATATGTTGCACCAATTCTGCAACTCAGTTCAACAAATATCTCATCCTTCTAGCTTCGTGGAGTCTTCAATGCTTCTTGTAAAATAGAATTTGCATTAACCCATTGACCTTGTAATTGCCTTAATGCAAAGTTCAAGGCACCAATTTCTTCCTTAATGGCCTGCACATTCCTTTTTGTTGGAAGGATCTGATTTTTCAGGGAATCCGAACATTGATCTAGAATTTTATTACGTTCCTAAATTCTCTCAATGTGGCCAAATGATTCTTTCATGTCACACAACGTGACTTTCCTCTTGTAAAATAATACTCTTTTGCTCAATTTTATTTTGTACTTGATTAATCTGCTCATCAATTTTTTTTAACCTTAGTCTTTGTCCAATATTATTCATTGGGGTAGCTATATCTTTGTAGCTTTCATGTTTTACCTCGACCTTTCTTACAAGCTTTTCTAGACCTTTCTCCAGTATGATTGGTCTAATTTCAGGATTTCAAACAACTAGATTAGATATTACTAGACAAGCTTGCTTCTGCATTAGGTGTGTTTAATGGTGTTCCTCCATATCTTCAGACCACTTGCATTTCCTCAAGGCTCAAACATGAGTATAATATTTACCACCTCCCTTTGGCTTAGTCTCTTTTACTGTTGCATCCCCTTTTGCAACACAACCAATCATAAACTGTAAGACGACCTTAGCTCCATTCTCAATTATATGCCTTAGTGGTATCTCCAGTGGTGTCTCTTCATATTTAAGAAATTGAAGATATGTAAGAATATGAAAAGGGTCAGGAAGGACATTTATTTGATCATTTCTAATATCTAACTCCTCAAACATCGCAAAATTTCCAATAGATCATGGGAGCTTCTGTAAGTTAGCAAAATTGTTGCCAACATTAAGCTTAACAAGATTTGTGGCAAGGCACAAACTCTTCAGTATCAATTCCATTTCATTAAAGCTTACATCAAGTTCTTTCAAATAGGTTAAATAACCCATGGTTGATGGAAGGCTCTTTATGCCATTATAGTTCTATGTTAGGACTTTTAATGATTCAAGCTTGCCAATAACTTTACGCAGAGCTTTGAGTTGATTGTATTTTGCTCGAAGCTCAACAACATATTGATCAATTGTATATGATAGCTCTCCAATTTCATTTGTCTCAATACTCAGTCTTTTCAAATTTCTATGTTGTCTAATAGACTCTGGCAATGATGAAAGTTGATTTGAACTTAAGTCCAAGGATACAATCCAAGAAAGCTTTCCAACTGAAGCAGGTATAGTCTGTAAGTGATCGCCATGCAAGTCTAGATCGGTTAGATTGGGTAACTCACCAATGGAACCTAGAGGATTCATTAGCTGATTTGCATGAGTATCCTATTTCTTTAACTTGGAAAACCCTTCAATTTTCCTAGGAAGGGTCACTATCCTGTTTTCAAACAAAATGATTTTAGTAAGATTATTAAGCTTCCCAATTGAGTCAGGAAACCACTCAACTTGGTCCATCAATACTCCTTGAAGATCCAACTTCTTAGCACCTTGCTTGGAATTTATCTCAATAAGGTTGGAAAGCTTTATTAAACCAAGCTTTTGTTCCCCTTCAACATTTATCTTGTCTATAATTAGTCCCACAAAACTCTTGTTTTCTACTTTGGCTCCTACAAAATTCCTTTACCCTCTTTGACATTCACCTCCCCTTTAGATCCACTCATGACAATACCTGTTAACAAGTGTTGGATTTCCAATTTCCCTAGAATCCATAATCACATGAATGTCTCCATGTGGTCAACATCATTCACATCAGTTGCCTTGACGGAGCTAGTTTCTAGGGAAATTGAATTTTTTTCCAAAACACTACCTATAAGGGTTGAGATTGATAAAAGGAACATTTTGGGACTTTTCCATATAAGGGTTGAGATTGATAGAAGGAACATTTTGGGACTTTTCCACATAAAAACCACGACAAATTGGGAGGATAATATGGATGGTAACATCTCTAAAGGAGGGAGGGGGAGAAGAAGGGTCTACCCCTTTCTAGATCAAATTTGTGGGACTCAATGCGATTAAGGGCAACACAACATCAACTCCTAGTAGGGGAGGATATGCATATTCTTCTTTTTAAACAATGGAAACAATGTCCTTAATGGAGGAGGGCATTATTCTTTTCAAAAAACTAGTAAGTGTGATAGATCCCACTTCCTTTAGAAATACTAGGTTGTTGGTGGAGAAGACTTCTCAGGGCATCATGAGCTTGGGGAAGGAGGTACCAAGGGAAAGGGCCTTGTTAGTTGACATAGATTTACTATTTCCTCTCTCATGCAAGAGTCTCTTTTCATTAGCAAGGAAAATCGATGAGTATTAGCCTAGTGTACTTGGTCCAAACTCCAAATGTATTGTATTTGTAAATGGTCCAAATTCCAAATGTATTGTATTTGTAATTTGTCCTTTTGCAATTTATATATCATATGTCGCCTACCTCATTGTAAATATTTCATAAGTGACTTGGTTTAAGATGATCTTTCTCTTTCTCTTTTTATATATATATATATAAAGAGAGACAAATATTATCAACTATAGAGTGTACATGTGTCATGTGGCAATCTCCTTTGTACTTACATCTATTCTTTCTTTTGTGAGTGTAGTTATTATTGTCTAATTGCACACATATCATATATACAATGAAATTCCAGGACTGAAATTACCTAGGGACTAATAGTTGAAAATACACAAGGATGGACATGAATTAATAGGGAAAGTGTAGCCATGTCATATTAACACCTTTCCTAATGCCTGAGCAAACTAATATTATTTCCACGTGGGAATTATAATTCTTCTTGTCTCTTATAAATCTAAGATATGGGAATTACAATCCCACTAGAACACATAAATGCCAAAATTTAAGGATAGTTACAAATCAACATGGGATAAGAGTTACATTCCAAATTTGGTTGGTAATGTATGAGAAAAAAAATATGCTACACATGTTTCCAAGACAAAATTATTAGAAGACATTCGATGACCTGTTTAAGCTTCTTACTATGGGAATTTCTATATCCCTAAAGGGTAATGCTTTTTGTTATATACTTTTTTTTACTGTTATATTGGGAGTTACTCTACGTATTTGCTTGGCATAGAACAGATAGTGGAATTTTTATTCATCTTTTGTTGGAATCTTTTTGATGGCTCGATAAAGAATTCGATAAGCCAATGATCTTTTTCCATTTTAAGAATATGGTTAACCACCATGTTAACTAATCGGTTATGATAAAATAGGATTGGATTTTTTTTTTTTTTTTTGCAGTACTTCACAATGACATGAGTGTGAAAAAGGTTCAATAATCTATTTAATAAAGGCTGAAAACCATTTAATTTTTCCTTTCTACTCCATACACTAATCCTCACCATGCCAGACTTGCAACAACCATTTGAGATTAAGGCAATTGCCTTTGACTATGCTTCTAGTACAGTCCTCACTCAACAAGGACATTCGATGGCCTATTATAGTGAAACACTCTTTGATATTATTTAGAGACATCCCACCTATAATAAGGAGATGCACTCGATTGTGTAGGCCTTCCGATAATGGAAGCATTATTTTATGGGGAAGGAGACTCAAAACTCAACTTCTCCCTAATCTAATGTAGTTAATTAATTCTTCTCAAGGTATAATGTCTTGTTAATATGACAAGAAATGCTGTGTTTTTCTATCGTACCATTGATGATTTTTGTAGGTGTCACTAATAGCATGGAAAAAATCACAGTTGTTGTTAATTGTGCTCTTCATGGTAAAGTAATTATTATTTTATGTTGTAATCTCCCATGTTTAGTTGGGCAGAGGTTAGGTGATTTGTCTGATGTCACAAAGAAATAGGCAAGGCCAGGTCTAAGTCCTTGGTGAATTTGATTAAAGAAAGACCCTTCAACCATGGTATCTTGATCGAAGGTAATATTTCTACTTTAATAAGGGATAATTTACCAACTAGAAAATATAAGTGAAAATATTTACTAACTAAAAAATATGAGTGAAAATATTTACCCTATCTAAGAAACACATAATAAATCTTAATCCTAGCCATTTATTAGGGACTTAATCTCGATCATTTATTTTTCAATGAGAAAAGTATAAGAGGAGGCTTGACGGTCACTTGGAGAATACACCAAGTTGATCAAGAATTCGATTTTTTAGGGTTGGGCTTGCTGAGGAAATCGAAGGAGTGATCAAAGTTGTAGTTGAGGGACAGTGAATATAGAAGCAAAGAGGCAGAGATAGTACTAAGAGGGTCAACACAGAATCTGGGAGAGAGGGACGTAGAACTAGACAAAGGTTTACACAGAGCTAGCGAAGGCTCACGCAAAGGCAACTAGGAGTTGTGCAATGCCTCAGAGAGCCAACATGGGTGACGTAGAGGCTCTAATGGCTGACACAGTGTGTCTAGAGGCTGACGTAGGCCAAGTTAGGGTGACGTTGGGTAGACGCTGGGCCAGAAAGGCTTGACGCAGTCCTTAGAGGCTGACGATAGGGTTTTTGTGGGGTAGATTGGAGCTAGGAGCTATCAGAGTGTTTATCCGGGGGTTAAACCGAAATATCTGTCTCTGAAGGTGATACTACTGTCAAGATTATTTTGTGTTGGGTGAGTTGGTTTTGGCACCCAGATTGTATTCTGAAACTGCTTAAAATACAAATCCTCAGATAGCTGCACCAGTTTTCGCACATTGGGTTTTTCCGGGGACATTAGTCCAAATACAACAATGTCATTTGTGTGCTTGTTTTGTTTCCTTAAGATGATGATCTGTAATGTGTTGAGCATGAACTTGTATTTATTTTTAGTATTTACATGGTAAATAACTTGTTAATTATTCAAAACAAGCAGGAATAAACAAATCAGAAAGTACATGAAGGGTTTCTAACGGGTTAGACTTAGAAATTCCAACATGGTATCAGAGCATGGTTGCAGATCATAGGAGAACTGAGGGCATCAACCGAGTGGAGAGGTAGTAGTAGAAATAGTTGTCTCGAGTGACAAAACTTGTTCCTAGTAGAGAAGCTGCAAGGAAGGGGTGACGCAGTGCCTGCATCATCAAGTTTGAGTCAGGAAGACAATCAACGAAGTGGCAAAGGGGAGTAGACTCGACCTACGTAGTGCTCGGTCATCTTTCTCAATTAGGAAGGATTAATGCCTGTGGCTAGGAGGTGCAGATTTTGCTGGTGTTGGTATTGAGCAAAGCCTAGAAGCTCTGACCATCAATTTGTTGGGGCTTAGGAGGATGTGGGTAAGTTGCAGAGTGAATTTAGTGGGAGACTGTAGTTAGAAAAATACCTAATAGGGAAAGACCAAAGAGGAGGGAGTTGCTACTAAGGATTTCTAGCCAAGAAATCTGGATCAGTAGTGTAGCTGCACTAAGGTTCAGATTGGGGGCATCTCAACATTGGCAGAGGGGTTTCCAGGAGGGAGATCGAGGCTCAAAGGGAGTTAGACTAAGAACTTCCAAAAGGGAAGTAGGGTAGCAGCGAGATGGCAGTGAACGGGGTAAGAGACCAGGACAGACTAGACGAAGCCTCAATCTTCATGGTCTGGAAGGTCGTAATATTATCTGTTCTAGACAGGAACCGTCTCAAGCACTTTTCTTGAGGACAATAGTGGTCCGAGTTGACCCGACTGATAACGATAAGTACGAGGATGCAATGGTGAGGGCCAAGAACATCATCCTTGACGAGGTCAATGACCATGTAGTACCACACATTGCTGAGAATAATACGTTAAATGAGATGTGGGAGGCCCTAAAGAAGTTGTATCGACATACTTTCATGCAGAGGAAGATGCTACTAGAAAATCAGTTGTGGTCATACTAGATGCAGAAGGGAGAAAAAAATGACACCTTCCTTGGTCGATTGAAGGAGATCCAGGATTAGCTAACTTCCATAGGGGCCACACTGGATCAAGAATTGATGGTGAGAAAAAACCTAAACGCAGTCTCAGAAGACCCGGAGGTGTCTTTCGAGAGATACTGGGCAGGGTGACCCTTCCAGATTGGGAGGAAATGTGGGCGGCTCTTTCCCAAGAAGAGATCAGAAGGCTAAGTAAGGAGGGAAGAAGAGTCAAGGGGATCAGAATCAAGGAGGAAGAGGAGGATGTTGCCTTAGCATCTGAGGGAAAGTAGGAGAAACGGAAGAAGGAACTCTCTGAGGTCAAATAATTATTTATGGGGGACTAGGTCACTATGCGAGCTAGTGTCCAAGGAAGAAGAGAAAAGGAGAGGCTTCTGAGACAAAGGTAACCGTAGCAAGGGTGGAGAAGGAAGTGGAGACAGATGATGACTGTGCCATGAGTGCTCAGACTCCACTTGAGAAAACGTGGGGAGACATTGAGCTCTAGTTAGATGGACTACATCGATGAAGGGTAGGATCCTCGAGGTACCTAGCCTCTTGGATTATACATTGCTACGTGTTATCGGGAAATTTAGTGTCTATGCAAAGCTGATAGTCCCACTCAGACATGTAGCTATCTTAGAAACAAACATATTAAAGTTACTTTCGTTTTCCATTACAAGAAGTAGATAGGAGAGGAGAAAAGAGTACCAACCTCAATATTTCACTTGGTTCTCTGCTTGTTCCTTCTCCTCCCTGTCAGATCTTTGCTGCTCTTTCCTTGACCACTCTGCTTCAAAGAGTCCCTGTAAAGTCAAAGCAACATAATACCTTCAAAGTGCAGAGATCTACAATCATAAACAATATAGGACCAGGTATATATTGACCACACAAATGCATATATTATCGTACATACAAGAATGTGGAGGAAAACTTGAATAGCTTTATTGATGTAAAGATTAGAAGAGAGGATTACAACCCATTGATCTAACCCAGCGTCATCCTCCCAGCATGAAAGCCCTTCTTCACCTCATGAAAAGCTTAGATCACCCAACACTATGATATTCCACCAGTAAACCAACAACACTTCCTTACATGATACAAGATTCCAGCCTCTAGATCTATGGGATGAAGGATCCATATATAGATGATTGCAGGGGGGTGAGTCAGCTTCTGGGATTTTGATTAGTGTCTTCTCTCTGATAGTTCTTGATTCCACTTGGAGATTGATGAT
>APFE030947244.1:15948-40290 GCA_000404065.3 Pinus taeda | reverse complement strand
AACCAACAACCCTTCCTTATAAGATACAAGATTCCAGCCTCTGGATCTCTGGGATGAGGGATCCATATAGAGATGATTGCAGGGGGTGAGTCAGCTTCTGGGATTTTGATTAGTGTCTTCCTTCTTATAGTTCTTGATTCCACTTGGAGATTGATGATATGATCTCTTAGTCATCCCTGGGCGAATTTAGAGAGGCAAGTGTCATGGGAGAAGTTTCTGGAAGATTCCATTATCATCCACCTTGCAAACTATCTTTGTCATTTGTCTACTCTCGCCCATCGCACCCTATAGAAGGGATTTCCAGTATGAATCACACTTTTTGCACTGAGCAGGTGAGATGCATCGCACCCTTAGCACTGAGCAATATGTATGGTCCATTTTTGACTAGTTCTGAGCAGTTTTATGTGGAGAACTTCTGGGAGATGATGTAATCTACTGACCTTGTTCCTTTCAGGCATGAAACAACAATTTTAGGGACTCAGAAGCCCTTGGTTTATGGACATATGTGATTGGGGTTGCAGTGCCAAAATATGTTTATAACACTACGCAAGCCCTGAAGAGTAGTAGTGTTGGAAGATTTCAATAGAGATGGATGCAAGTGGAGCATTAGAGGGAGCTAGAGTGCAGGATTCTTAGGACAATATGAGGTAATTGTGCGAGATGCATAGAGTTGTTGCAGCAGCATAGAGGTTAGAGAGGGAGCATTGGTCAGTGACAGAGGGAGTTTCAACATTGAGGGTATCTCTAGCCTGACAGAGATGTCAGAGTTGGGAGATTAGTTACTTACTTCTCATTAACTGAGTTGCAGTGCAACAGTTAGCATTGACAGTGCTATGGGTAGCATGATGCAACATGATGAGAGGAATTGTAGTGTAGATGCAACAGTGGCAGTGGCAAAGCCATGGGTAGCAGCAGGAATGTAGAGGGAGTTGCTATACAAATGATCAGGGTGATTCTCAATTAGGGGTATTACTAGAGCACAGTCCTTCATAAGAGGGAGTGTTTATTTTGGGTAGCATCGGATGTGCTCTAGCCTCTAAACTTGGTGGAGAGGCTAAGGCACATGAGATATCTCATATGCAGAAATGGTTTGGGTAGATACTAAACAATTTGAGAGATATTAAAATAATTAATGTTTTTAATGGAGTCCCTAATTTTAAACTTAGGGAAAATAAAATATTAATGTATAAAACTGTGTTATAATGGTCCAAAAGTCATGGATCAAGCCATAATTAATCTTAGCTATTGATTAGGGACTTAATATTGGCCGTTGATTTGTCAACAAGAAAAGTATAAGAGGAGGCTTGAGGGTCACTTGGAGAATACACCAAGTTGTTCAAGAATTCAATTTTCTGGGGCTGGGCTTGCTGAGGAAATTGGAGTGATCAAAGTTCCAACTGAGGGAGAAGGAATACAGAAGCAGAGAGGTAGATATAGTACTGGGAATATCAACGCAGAAGCCAGGAGAGAGGGATGCAAAGCCAGCTAGAGGTTCATGCAGAGCCAACCAGGACTCATGCAGAGGTAGCCAGGAACTACGTAGTGCCTCATAGAGCCAGCATGGGTGACACAGAGGCTAAGCGCTGACGTAGGGTGAGTTAGGGTGATGCTTCACAGACCCTTGGCGAGAAAGGGTCGACGCAGTCCCTAGAGGCTGATGTTGCGATTTTTGTGGGGCAGATTGGAGCTGGGAGCTGTCGGAGTGTTTATCTGGGGTTTCAAGCAGAATATCTGTCTCTGAAGGAGAGGTAATACTGTCGAGATTATTCTATATTGATTGAGCCAGTTTTGGCACGTAGATAGTATTCTGAAACTGGTTAATAATACAAACCCTTAGATAGCTGCACCAATTTTCCCCTATTGGGTTTTTCCGAGGACATTAGTCTACAAACAACGATGTCACTTGTGTGCCTATTTTGTTTCCTTCAGTTGATGATCTGTAATGTGTTGAGAATGTACTTGTATTTATATCAGTATTTACATGGTAAATAACTTGTTAATTAATAAGAACAAGTAAGCAAAAATAAATCAGAAAGTACATGAAGGGCTTCTAATGGGTTAGACTTAGAAATTCCAACAGCCTCATAGTGTCCTAGGGGTAGAGAGTTCCCTTCATGAGAGGTGTGCTTTAAATTTTCCTTTTGTGCCAAGTCAAACAAATCTCTGACACTGGGAGCTTGCAAATATTGCCACATCATTTCTATCTTGTATAGGTAGGATTAATGATTTGAGTCGACACGTTATATGTGGTTCAATTTCTCCAAAGGGAAGATTAAGAGCTTTCTCACTTAGGGTGCTTCATCTTCATCATCATACTTATCAATGCCTTGATGACCTTCAAAGAAATCAAGCTGGTGTTACTCCTTTAGGAATGCTAATAGCTCCTTGTGTATTCAAAACTTTGGTAATCTTATGCCCCAAAAATTGATAAAACTTTCAATGAAGGTTGCCAATGAGGATATGATATTGGGACTCCAAGAGTGCCTAATCCAATCATTATTCCTATTTGTGAATGGACAAACAAATAATCTCATCATGTCATTTTCATGTCTTTCCTTGAATTTTCAAATATTTCTTATGAATGCCAAGAAATATGGGACAATAGCTAAAGAGGCATCATCAAATTTTGGAAGCTTCTCATCAAACTTTAGGGAGGCCTATTTGGGTATCTCGAACACATGCAAATTCCAAGAAGCCACCTTTCATCCATACAAATTCCAAATTGATGATAAATACAATTCATAGTACACCTATTTTATTATGGAGTTTCCAAGGTAACTTATCAAATGCGTGTAGAAATTTCTCATTTCCCACCCCGGTTTTCAGTTTCACCTTATTTCTCCTATATAGTTAAATGCCCTTTCCCATATCCATACATTCAAAAACTGAAAAAATAATTTTTTTGCTGAAAACACAAATTCTTGAAATTTTACAGAATGCTGGAAAATGCAGAAATAAAAAATCAGTAGGTACAAATAGTCATTTAACACGTTTGAACACAGTGATTTTTGGTCAATGTGACCCTTGGAAAACCCCCTACAACTCTTGGGGAAAACCAGTTCGAGAGCTCTTCTTTATTTCTGAAAATGCCTTTTTTACAGTGAGAAATATTCAGCAAAAAATCAGCAAGCAAATTTACAACTTATCTATTTTCCCGTGCCTCACAGCAAATGGGAAATTACAGAAAACATGACAGCAATAAATGATGTATGGCCTCCTCAATTTTCGTGCCCACTTTCAGCCTTAAATGTTGTTGTACGGCTCGCATTAAATGCGCTGTACGGATCTCGATTTGCATGCATAAAAAACAACAAACTGCTCCTCGAATTCTGTGCAAACCAGCTGTACGTATTTCTAGAAAATCATGCCAAAATCAGGCTTTCACTGTGTGCTGAATCAGCTGTACAAATCTGCTCAACTGCTGCCTTGGAATGTGTGCCAAGATGCTGTCTCCTTCTCCTCGTCCAGAAATCTCCCTTGCTCCCTTGCTCTCCTTCTCTCAATCTGCTCATGAAAGAATGAATGACCTCTTGCCTCCTTTATTCTAATCCTAAGTGACTTTTGGGTAACCTCTAAATCCAATGGTTGAAATAGATTGAGATATAGGGTTGAGATTAAATTCTCATTTAAATCTCACTTTTTATTTTTTAACTCACCTCACTTTAATAAAGACCCACTTAGTCATTTATTTCCAAAGTCACTTTTCCTTCATAATTTTACATTAACTTTATTAAAGTCACTTTAAAATTAGACTTTAGTAACTTTATCACTTAAAGTCACTTTTAAATTAGATTTAACTTTATAAAAATTATAAAGTTACCTTAGGAGAAAAATTAAAATCTTTTGGACACTTTTCCCTAGGCCAAAGATCAAAGCCTAAGGGAACCACCTGTCCTCCGGTACCAAATTTCAACACTCCCTCTTACCGAGGAAGGTGTTCCTCACCACACCCATCTTGTCTCTGAAGTAACATGCTTGCCCCGTGGTAAGGCTTTGGTAAGAATGTCTGCTACCTGCTCATCAGTGGAAATATACTCAAGCTTCACAGCTCCCTTCTGAACATAGTCTCTGATGAAATGATATCTGATCCCGATATGCTTTGACCTGTCATGAAATACTGGATTCTCCGTGAGTTTAATGCAACTCTGATTATCACAATAAATCACTGAAGGTCTCAACGGTTGACCAAATAAGCCAAACAACATCTTGCGAAGCCAGATGGCCTCACAACTAGCTAGACTGGCTGCCATATACTCTGCTTCTGCTGAACTCAATGCTACTGATTGCTGCTTCCGGCTGAACCATGAGACTACTGCTGAACCCAACCCAAAACAACACCCTGAAGTGCTCTTCCTATTAGAAGAACAACTTGCCCAATCAGAATCAGTATAACCTGCCAACCTCACTCCATCCCCCTTCCTGTAGTCTAGACCATAATCCACTGTCCCTTGCAAGTACCGCAAAATGTGTTTTGCAGCCACCTAGTGAACCTTCCTAGGCTCACACATAAACTGACCAAATACATCAAGGAACCAATCAGCTGCCTGTACAATGTGGGATCCACCAACTTGGAATCCAAAGCATGAAGATTCTTCTAGTTGGTAATCATCGGTGTCAACATGGGTCTACAATCCTCCATGTGGAATATGCCAAGGATGTCCATAATATACTTCCCCTACCCTAGGAAGAAATTCCCCTCCTCCTGCCACACCTCCAAACCCAAAAAGTAATGCATCAAGCTGATGTCCTTCATCTCAAACTCTGCCGCAAGATCTCTCTTACAATGCTCTATGAGTCTCTCTGCACCTGTAATGATCAAGTCATCCACATACAACACAAAAATGAGAGGCTCCTCACCTATCACAATATAGTAAAGGTTCGGATCTGCCTCACTCTTTGTGAAACCCATCCCCTGCAAGTATGTATCTATCCTCCTGATCCCTGCCCATTGGATCCCTGCGACTGACTCAACTGCTGCTGAGGGTATAGTTGATCTAGATACTCTAACTCCCATGACCTCCTAAAGGCCATGTCCTCCTCAAACTTCACATCCCGCCTAACAACAACTCTCCTCTATGCAAGAATATAAATCTGAAAGGCCTTTGAGGTCTCACTGTAGCCGACAAAGATACCCTTCTCTGCAGTGGGGTCTAGTTTGGTCCTCTTCTCCTTGGGTATGTAGGAGTATGTAATGCATCCAAAGATACGAAGATGACCAATATCAGGCTTCTTCCAAGAGAAAGCCTCCTCCGGAGTCATGTGCCCCAAGGCACGATGCAGACTCCTATTCTGCAAGTAAACAGTTGTGTTGCAGGCCTCTTCCCACAAGAATAATGGCAACCCCTGATCATGTAACATGGCTTTGGCAGCCCCTACGATGGATCTGTTCTTCCTCTCTGCAACCCCGTTCTGCTGGGGGTTGTAAGGAACAGTGAACTCCCTCCTAATGCCTCCCCCCGCACAATAATTAACAAACTCTCCAAGGGTGTACTCTCCCCCATTGTCTGACCTCAGGGACTTGATCTTCTGACCTATCTGTGTCTCCACAAGAGCTCTAAATTCCTGAAACTGCTTGAAGACCTCACTCTTGGTCTTCAAGAAATAAATCCAGGTCCTCTTGGAGTGATCATCAATAAATAAAACATAGTCCTCATATCTACTCAAGGAAACATGAGACATCCGACTGCTCACATCAGGATGAATCAAATCAAGTATCCCAGTCGCTCTGTTGTTACTGCTCGGAAATGGGGATTTGGCAAACTTTCCCATCGCACATCCTCTGCAAGTATCAAAGTGATCAGTACTGAAATCTGGCACACCTGTAGTGATCTCCCGTAAGGTCCTCAAGGCGCCATGATACATATGTTCCATCCTGTGGTGCCAAATCTCACATAGCTCAGAACTGCTAGCTGTGCTGTTGATACTGCTGCTCAATGCCACAAGGGATTGGAATGCAAACTTGTACACCTTTTCATGGTGTACACCTATCACTCTAGCTGAATCAGTTGGAGTGCCCCTAGGATACATCAACACCTGTCCTCCCCTGAATAGTACGTCATACCCTCTGTCCTCCAAAGCTGAGACGGATATGAGGTTCTTCCTCATCCCTGGCACATAAAGAACATCTGTCACCTTCAAGGGAGGTTTGGACTCCCTATGAAATGTCAGTGTCCCCACACCGACTGCTCTAACAATTATGTCATCACCAAGTAATACCTCTATATCAGTGCCACTCTCTGAAAGCTTTGAGAAGTACTCATGGACTCCTGTCATGTGATGTGAAGCCGTACTGTCCACATACCAGATACCCGAAGCTGCTCTGCTAATCGAGGGAAAAGCATGCTCCCTCTGAACCTGTGTGGCAGGTGACCCTACACTAGCGGATTCATATGCAGTGAACCCAAACTCCCGGTCAAAACGAACTGCAAAGTACTCAACCTCTGCTGAAGCTTCCATGCTCTGGTTCTTCCCCTTCTTCTTCTTCTTCTCCGGACACACAACTGCATAGTGTCCCATCTTTTGACAATTCCAACGCTTCACCTTGGAATAGTCCTTCTGTGTGTTACCCTGTTTACCTTTACCTTTGCTTTTGCTCCCACCATTGCTTGTGGAAGCCTGCTTCTTCCCTTTGCCTTTCTTGCCTCCTGCTCAACTGGCTTGGCTACCCCAAGCTGACGTTTCCCGATCTCTGTCTGAATGCAATCATCCCAAAACCTCTCCCATGTGGGAAGGGTCTCACGTGCAAAAACCCCATTAGCAAAGTTCATCCATGAACGAGGGAGGCCATTCACTGCAATCCGCACCAACTCTGTGGGTGGAATGGCCTCTCCAATTGTTCCCAACTCATCTCTCATATTACTAATCTTTGTGAGATATCCAGCTGCACTATCATTACCCATCTTTATGTTTTTTAGCTTCTCCTTTATGACCATTTTCCGGTTCTCATTGGTACTCTAGTAGAGATTGGACAATGCTATCCACATCTCATCGACATTGCTCTTTCCTCTCATATGAGGAATGCAATGGTATTTGACTCTGTCTAGAATCAGCCTCTTACCCTTGTTGTTCTTTTTATTATACTCAGCCAACTGAGTAGCATCAGTAGGCACAACAATAGGGTTCTGTGTGGTATGCACCATGATATCCCAGACTTCTGCCTCCTCAAAGATACTTTGCATTCTCTCCTTGCAAACGTTGTAATTTGTATGCCCATCCAGCCTATCCTCCACCCTCAATCCCAATGACATCCTGCTATCCTAAAACTAAAAAATAACACTGTTGTAGTAAAGATAAAACTGTTGTTTGTGAAAAATCAGCTTGCTGGAATTTTCTGAGTGAAAAATCAACAGACTATAATTTTCCTCCTTGTTGTCCCAAACTGCACTTTAGCACTCAAGCTCTGATACCATGTAGAAAATTCTCATTTCCCACCCTGGTTTTCAGTTTCACCTTATTTCTCCCATATAGTTAAATGCCCTTTCCCATATCCATACATTCAATAACTGAAAAAATAATTTTTTTGCTGAAAACACAAATTCTGGAAATTTTACAGAATGCTGGAAAATGCAGAAATAAAAAATTAGCAGGTACAAACAGTCATTTAACACATTTGAACACAGTGATTTTTGGTTAATGTGACCCTAGAAAAATCCCCTACAACTCTTGGGGAAAACTAGTTCGAGAGCTCTTCTTTATTTCTAAAAATGCCTTTTTTATAGTGAGAAATATTCAGCAAAAAATCAACAAGCAAATTTACAACTTATCTCTTTTCCCATGCCTCATAGCAAACTGAAAATTACAGCAAATAGGACAACAATAAATGTTGTACGACCTCCTCGATTTTCATGCCCACTTTTAGCCTTAAATGCTGATGTACGGTCTGCATTAAATGTGTTGTATGGACCTCGATTTGCGTGTAGAAAAAATAGCAAATTGCTCCTCGATTTTTGTGCAAACCACTCCTCGATTTCTGTGCAAACCAGCTATACGGGTTTCTAGAAAATCGTGCCAAAATCAGCCTTTCACTGTGTGCTGAATCAACTATACAAATCTGCTCAATTGCTGCCTTGGAATGTGTGCCAAGCTGCTATCTCCTTCTCCTCCTTGTCTAGAAATCTCCCTTGCTCTCTTGCTCTCATTCTCTCAATCTGCTCATGAAAGAATGAATGACCTCTTGCCTCCTTTTCCTCCTTTATTCTAATCCTAAGTGACTTTTGGGTAACCCGTAAATCCAATGGCTAAAATAGATTGAGATGTAGGGCTGAGATTAAATGCTCATTTAAATCTCACTTTTTATTTTTTATATCACCCCACTTTAATAAAGACCCACTTAGTCATTTATTTCCAAAGTCACTTTTCCTTTCAAATTTTACATTAACTTTATTAAAGTCACTTTAAAATTAGACTTTAGTAACTTTATCACATAAAGTCACTTTTAAATTAGATTTAACTTTTATAAAATTATAAAGTTACTTTAGGAGAAAAATTAGATTCTTTTGGACACTTTTCCCTAGGCCAAAGATCAAAGCCTTAGGGAAGCACCTGTCCTCTAGTACCAAATTTCAACAATGCGTTCACAATGATGCTTATATCACCTTACAAGCATGAAGTCTTGAAAGTCTTCAAAGAACAAGGAGTTCATTCTTCCAATAGAGTCACCTCGATGGAAATATTTTCAAGATTGATTTCATTCAATGTCATGTTTTAGGAAGTTGACTTTATTCTCGACAATGGTGACAAATTTTCATAGAAAAATCTCACACTTATTGAGATAAAGTACAAAGTTCAAATGTTGATCCCATATACTCAAGATGGGGCCAACTGTCACCACACCAATCCTCTTCTCACTTTTGGCTAGCCCTCCTCTAGCTTAAGGGGTGGTTTTGTGTTAAAATTAAAAACTAGGGCCAAACTCCATGTGAGTCATCTTATTAATGGTAGCTGATATTTTTCTTGGATCCCTCTCATCGAGAGGTGTAGTATTGATCTAAAGATCATCCAATTCTAATAAGTATTCATGGAGATATGAATTTATTTGTGTTATAAGACAATTTTTCAAGGTTGGCCAGTAACCAAATACACCTCTCATCTGCTCCACAATTCAGTATAAAAAGAGGTGACTTGATAGTCATTTCTACACACACTTTTATCTTGATTTTTCTCCACTTGTCTTGGGTTTTAGTGGAAGAGAAATCTAGGAGTGGAAGCCTTAGACGTTGGAGGAAAAGAGGTTTCCCTAGCCACAGTCAAGAAGAAGAAATACGCTACCCTAATCTAGAGGACGCATTCATGAAGAAAATCCCTAAACGCTATCAAGAAGGATCTCTAAACCTATATGTTGGTCCCTACCCTAACGTAGACCTAAAGGTTGCCCTAACGCAGACCTAAAGGCTGCCCTAACGCAGACCTAAAGGTAGCCCTCACTAAGACCTAAAGGCAACCCTAACAAAGCTATCCTAAGGTAGCTCAAGAAGAAGGAGGACATTGATGTGAAGGGTCTATTTTGGGCAAGAAAACATCTGTAATAAGGACAAGCTACTACAGGAGGTAAGCCACAGATCTAGAGCCAAATATGGGTAAGATTTAGGGTGTTTTTTTTCACTGTTTTGGGTCTGAGTTTGAGCAGGTGACAAAGCCAAAGAGCAGCATTGAATCTGGACTGTTTGGTGCGGATTAGGGTGAACTTTTTCCGGAAATTGAAGGCCGCACATCCGTGTTGTAATTACAGTGGGATGCAACATTTTTTGGATGAGCTGTTGAGGGTCATAAGGCCATACTCCTACAACAGTTGCATGGGGCAGCAACAAGGTATATTGCTGCTAAGATGCATGGGACAACAACTAGGTATAGTGCTAGTAAGATGCATAGGATAACAGCAAGGTATAGTGCTACTTAGATGCATGGGACAACTGCAAAGTATGGCAATCCTAAGATGCATGGGGTAGTAGCTAAGATGGATGGGACAATTGCTATGCATGGGACATTAGTAAGGTATAGTGCTACTAAGATGCATGGGACAACAACTAAGATGCATGGGACAACACCAAGTTATAGTGTTGCTAAGATGAATAGGACAATAGCTAAGATGCATGGGACAACATCAAGGTATAGTGCTGCTAAGATGCATGGGACAGTTGCAAGGTATGGCAATGCTAAGATGCGTGGGACAACATCAAGGTATAACAAGTTTTGATGGTACAACAGTGACAACAACAAAACAATGGGACAACAAGCAACCATGGTGCAGCCGTATGAGCAGTGACAACATTAGCATGATGTCACAATATTGAAAGGTGCAACATAAGTTGCAGTAGTATGATGCATGGTCATGAGGTCCAACATTATGATGATGGGAGAAGCATGGTGCAACACGATGAGGTGCAGCATGATGACGAGATGTAGCAAAATGATAGGTGAAGGAGTCACCTTGGAGAATCAATTGAAGCGGCATGTCTTCAACTGATCTCCTGTATCATCTTCTTAGAGATGATCTAAGATCTTATTTAGACAAGTTAAAGTATTGACTTTTATTGTAAATGTAATATCTCTCTCTCTCTCTTTGTTGAAATATTGAAGAACATATAAGAAGAATTTATCAATGGTTTCCCTACATTGGGGTTTGTCCCTAGCGAGTGCAACAACTCGTGTCCTCTTACCTTGGCTTGTCTTCTGCGATTTATGTTTATGTTCTATCTACAGTTTACTTTAATGTTGATGTGATTGCTAATTTGGAAAAGATATTGAGCTAACTTTGAAAATTGAAATAAATTGCTTTAAGCATAGAACATACCTAAAATTAGCATGGTATCAGAGGTGAGGTGGAGAGAATGCCCAAGCAAGAGTGAAAGAGCAATCACAGAAGGCAATTAGGAAAGGAAAAAAGGATCAATGGGTTCCTCACCCCTCTTGAAATTCACTGGGGGAAAAAACAAAGTAGAGAATATTATCAGAATGGTGCAGCAAAAGATGGCCTACCTAAAGATCACTTCATTGGGAAGCCCAAATCTCAGGGTGGAAGGAAAGGCAAATAACTAGTTTGGCCATTATGAGAAGGAGTGTCTAAATGGAAAGGACACATCACTTGATGACGATAACAATCATTCTAGGGAGATCTTCAATGGTTAAAGGAATGACAGGTGATGCAGGTCATCAGGGAAATGACCGACTCTTCAGAGAAAGCAAGGAACCCCATGTATGAATAATCAAATGTTGTTTCTGATAAAATAATGAAGTGTTATCGTGTACTGGCCCTCTCCTTCAGATTCTTTGGGAATCTGGCTTATCGATTATAGTGCTTCAAGGCACTTCATTAGATAGAAGGGTGCTCTCTCTAATTTGGTAGAGATGGAAACAATCGTGGAGGCGCTACCTAACTCACCTACCTGGTTGGATTTTTTTCTCCTAGCCCAGCCAGAAGGGAAAGAGCATATACTTGGAGCCAATGCCACCTATGCCAGAAAGGGTGTAGGTAATATTTCCACTCAATTGAATGAGGGTAACTCGATTCATTTACATAATATCTTTTATGTAACAGATCACAAGAAGAACCTGGTGTCCATTTCGGCAATGGAAGTTAAAGGTTATGGGGTGCCATTCATCGATGGAAAGGTACATGTTTGAAAATGAAATTTTCAAAGATGCTTTTACTGATGGGTTCAGGGTTGGAAATTTGTGTCAAGTTGCAGGATGGTCCATTGGGGATCATGACATAACTCATCTATAACACCTGAGATATACTTTATGAGGCCCTAATCGATGTGATATGGTGACTCAGATACCTGAATTTAAGAAGATCATGAAGGTACATGTCTGAGATGTACCAAAGGAAAATCTTACAAGGGGACCATTCCCCTCATGTAGTAGGTCCACAAGTTTGGAACAACCTGAGGGGTTTGAGATTCATGATTGGGAATCTCATGTATACTAGTGGAAGAAAGCCCTCTATGGCTTGAAGTAAAACACCTCGGGCCTAATATGAGAGAATTAGTATCTTTCTGGTGAAGCTAAGATTCACTAGAAGTGAAGCTGATCCAAACCATTGTTTGAAGGTTGTGGATGATAGACCTCTCATACTGACACCTTCTAAGAAATGACCTATTTCTGACAGGTGTAGACCCTCTCACTTACAGAAGTAAGAGGGATTTGGATTGTAGATATGGAATGGTAAACTGCAAGCCCATGACTACCTTGAGGATCTTAACTTTCAAAAGTTAAATGGTGATGATGCTGGACCAGATTTGGGAAATTCCTCTGAGTTTCATAAACTCATCTGCATTGATGTTCTTGGTGAACTTTTGTCCGTACATATGCTTTTCAGTTAGCATGGTGAGCTCATATTTGGTTGAGCCTCACTAGATTAGTGCCAAGAATCTTCTGAGATATCTTCAGGGCACAATCTCTCATGGATTGAGATACACTACCGCAAATATGAAGCTACATGATTATTCAAATGTTGACTGGCAATGAAGTGTGCAGGATTGCTAGAGCATTGCTTAGTGTTGGTTCTCTCTGTATTTTGCTTCAATATCATGGATGAGCAAGAAGAAAAAGTAGGTTGTTATAAGCACCTCGAAGATCGAATAGATAGCTACAAGTATGATTTCCTGTGAAGCTGTGTGGTTATGGAAGCTCATCAGTAGCTGTTTGTACATATGATGAATACCACTGTAATTCTTTGTGACAACCAGGGGGGATTCGATTATTGAGGAATCCTGTATTATTTGTCACAACCAGGAGGGGTTCGATTATTGAGGAATCCTATGTTCGATGATTGCTCCAGCAGATAGACATCAGATACTACCTTATCTAGGATATGGTAAGTCGATGAGCGAGGAGGCTCCATCACATTGAGACTAATGTATAGGTCATAGACACTTTGTCAAAGCCTCGGAGAAATGTCAAATATGTGATTTTACCAAATGACTTGGAGTCGTTGAGAGACCTTCGTATAATGGTCCTACATGTTGCATGCACTGAGCTCTGGGAGCTCTGGGGGCTTGGGGTACTTACTGGAGTGACATACGACCATAGGGTGACTCACCTTCCCCTGGTGGTGTGCTATGTATAGGGTGACAGGTTCAACGTTTCCCTGTGATACCTCATGGTGACTATTGAATAGGATGATTAGTTCTCTTGTGGGCTGGGATGATTAGATTTCCCATGGAAACTATGGAACATGATGATTAGTTCTCTAGTGGGATAGGATGTTTAGTTCTCCTGTGGCGACCAACGGATAGGATGATTCGTTCTCTTGTGTAATAGGATGATTAGTTCTCCTGTCGAGGCATCCTACCCATGCAGTCTGGGACACATCGAAAGTACCTCTCATATGATCAATGAGCAGGAAAATGGGGTTAGGGACCATAGTAGTACTATCGATGGACACATCATTGTATCTACCATACTCCCTATGCATGGATGACCTCCAATTGATTTGGGATTAACATGAGTTGTTTGAGACACTCTCTTGTGATATTGATCTAGGATCAATAAAACTAACTTCAGGTCAATAAGAGTGATATGAAACACTCTATTCAGATGAAACTTACTTCGAGTTAGTAGAGAATGGTACGAGACATTCTCGATCAATTATTCTTCTTCATGGTTTAGTAGAGTAGAGCTCAGCAAAGCAGAACTCAGCAGAGCTCAACAGAGTAGAGTAGAGCAATGCAGGGCACTGATGGCAGAGATAGTACAGTCAGACATATGGATGAAAGGATGGAGTTCTCCCTAGTTGAGAGGGAGTGTTAAAATTAGCAACTAGGGACAAAATCCATGTGAGTCATCTTATTAATGGGAGTTGATATTTTTCTTGGATCCCTCTCATTGAGACGCATAGGGTTGATCTAAAGATCATCGGATTCTGATAAGTCTTCATGGAGATATTAATTTATTTCTGTTATAAGACAATTTGTCAAGGTCGACCAACAACCATATAAACCCCTCATGTGCTCCACAATTTAGTATAAAAAGAGGTGACTTGATAATCATTTCTACACACACTTCTATCTTCATTTTTCTCCACTTGTCTTGGGTTTTAGTGGAAGAGATATCTAGGAGTGGGAGCCCTAGACATTGGAGGAAAAGAGGTTGACCTAGCTGCAATCAAGAAGAAGGAATACGCTACCCTAATCTAGAGGACATAGTCATGAAGAAATGCCCTAAATTCTATCAAGAAGGAGCCCTAAACCTATACATTGGTACCTACCCTAACACAGACCTAAAGGCTTCCTTAACATATACCTAAAGGCAACACTCACTAAGACCTAAAGGGAACCCTAACAGAGCTATCCTGAGGCAGCTCAAGAAGAAGGAGGACGTTAATGTGAACGGTCTATTTTGGGAAAAAAATCTATAATAAGGCTGAGCTGCTACAGGAGGTAAGCCGCATGCCTAAAGGAAAATTTGGACAAGATTTAGGGTGTTTCTCTTCACTATTTTGGGTTCGAGTTTTAGCAGGCGACAAGGCTAAAGTGCAGCATTGAATCCAAACTATTTGGTGTCGATTAGGGTGAACTTCTTCCAGAAATTGAAGGCTGCAAATCCCTGTTGTGATTACAGTGGGACACAACAATATTTGGATGATTTGTTGAGGGTCGTAAGGTCATACTCCTACAATAGTTGTAAGGGGCAGCAACAAGGCATAATGCTCCTAAGATGCATGGGACAACAACAAGGTATAGTGTTGTTAAGATGCATAGGAAAACAACTAAGATGCATGGGACAACAACAACATATAATGTTCATAAAACTCTATAACAGGTCATTCCTCCTCTATCTAAAAGGTATAGTGTTGCTAAGATGCATGGGAAAACTGCAAGGTATGGCAATGCTAAGATGCATGGGAAAGCAGCTAAGATGGATGGGACATCAGCGAAGATGCATGAGACAGTAGCAAGGTATAGTGCTGTTAAGATGCATGGGATAGTAGCAAGGTATAGTGTTGTTAATATGCATGGGACAGTAGAACGGTATAGTGTTGCTAAGGTCCATAGGACAAAAACTAAGATGCATGGGATAGCATCAAGGTATAGTGCTGCTAAGATGCATGGGACAATTGCAAGGTATGGCAATGGTAAGATGCATGGGACAAAAACAAGGTATAACAAGTTGTGATGGTACAACAGTGACAACAACAAAACAATAGGACAACAGGCAACCATGGTGTGACAGTATGAGCAGTGAAAACATTAGCAAGATGTCACAATATTGTAAGGTGCAACATAAGTTGTAGTAGTATGATGCATGGGATAGCAACAAGGCATAACAAGTTGTGATGGTACAGTAGTGACAACAACAAAAAAATGGGACAACAAGCAACCATGCTGTGGCAGTATGAGCAATGACAACATTAGCAAGATGTCACAATATTGGAAGGTGCAACATAAGTTGCAGCAGTATGATGCATGGTCATGAGGTCCAACATTGTGATGATGGGAGCAGCATGGTGCAACATGGTGAGGTGCATCATGATGGTGCAATGCAGCACAATGATAGGTGAAGGAGTCACCTTGGAGAATCAGCTGAAGCAGCATGTCTTCAACTGATCTCATGTATCATCTTCTTAGAGATGACCTAAGCTCTTATTTAGACAAGTCAAAGTATTGAATTCTGTTGTAAATGTACTATCTCTCTCTCTCTCTCTCTTTGCTAAACTATTGAAGAACATATAAGAAGAATTGATCAAGGTTTCCCTCACATTGGGGTTTGTCCCTAGTTAGTGCCACATCTTGTGTCCTCTTGTCTTGGCCTCTCTTTTGCGATTTATGTTTATGTTCTATCTGCAATTTACTTTAATGTTGTTGTGATTGCTAATCTGGAAAATATATTGAGCTAAGTTTGAGAATTGAAATAAATTACTCTAAGCATAGAACATACCTAAAATTAACATTTTGTTTAGTAGAACTTGGGGATTAAATGTTGTGGTCAAACCAAGTCAAGAGCTCCCTAGGGTTTCTACGTTAGACACCACAAATCAAATGATTGAACCATTTGGGTTTAAGGTGGATAGGATTGCTAGGTTTCTTTTGGGAAATTTCTAGGTTTGAGTTCAAAGGGAAAGGTCCCTGAACACACACAATCAAGGAATCACCAGGAGAATAAAACCACGAAAATATTTTAAATGGTTTATGAAAGAATGGGTGATGTAGGATAAAAAATCAATGCCTTAACTTACCAATATATATTTTAGGGGTATATGGGGTTAAGAAACAATTCAGTTGGAGAGAAATGGAGTGGATTTAGGTTCAAAGACTAGAGAAAACTAACTTGTGCTCCCTAGAGTTTTGACCATGTTAGAAAATCAGAAAGGCAATAAATATTTCTTGATCTTGATAATTACTTGTGATGTTTCTTATTATTAAGATTCTTTATATCTTATTTCTTAAGTTCATCAGCCAATTACCAAAACCATCAGCACATAAAACAATAGACCCTAGATGTAGGCACATGCCAAGGCAAAACCCCCTTCGAGGGGTAAACCCACTCCAGATAATTCTTCCTTTCAATAATATTCTTTGAGACTCTTCACCCTAGACCAAGACCAAAAATTCCCTCCACAACAAGTCAGCCTCCAAGAATTTTGATCTCTTCCCAGCAACTTCGACTATGTCGCAACTTATGACAACTGGCAGCTTCCGACAACAATGAAACTTGGAAGACTTCGATCTCCCAATCCAGGATATGAAAAAGAGAGAGAGACACCAAAATTTCGACTTTCCTTGTCTCCTTAGACTTGTGAAAATTCCAGAAACCAAAATCCCTACTGCAACAACTGATAATATTACTCCTATTTGTTGCAATTTCCTGCGACAAATATCGTAATACATACACCACAACTTTCACTTAATTAAATTATATGCAAAAACAAGAGATTGAGCAAGAAAGAAAATACAACACAATCGACACCATTATTTTGGACAAATGTCCCCAGAAAAACCCAATGTAGGAAGCGAGTGCAACATATCTGATGGTATTATTATTATGCAAGAGAAAATCTAAGTACAATTCTGGGATGCTCAACTAGAAATATGATATAGAGTGAAACTGAACAAAATGAATGGTGAAATAACCTCACCCTATCACTGGGAGAATCTGTGATTGATCACGTTGGACTAGAGCCTCTGCATGGCTTCTGTGCAAAATTGTGTCACCCGTGCTAGGTATTACGCTACTCCTTCTCTCGACTCTTTGCTAGTTGAAAAATCCAAATTTCTGCTTCCATTCTCACACCTTAGCTCCTGGCTACTGAAACTCTATTTCCCTAAGCAGGAAATTGACTTCCGTCTATGGCCTGCACTACCACTACATCAACATTGCGTGGGCCAGTGTCTGCCCCTCTCTAGACGTCTTACTGTCCTCTCTCTCCCATGTACTTTCCAGCACAGGAATAACTTTCTTCTTTTGGATTCTCACTACCCCTCAACTACAAAATTTCACAGCCAATAATCTCTCGGCAGCTGCTCTGCTTCAGAAAATCGATTCTTAGAACTCACTTGATGTGTCCTCCAAATGACCCGTAAGCCTCCTTAAATAATCTCCTTGTTGACATTTAATGGCCTAGATTAAAAGCTAATCAAGGGCTAAGATAATTTTGGCTTGATCCTCGTCTTCTTCTAGAAGTTTCACCCATGATTAGATTAATACCCATTAATATTTTAATTTTGCTAAGTTAAGACTTAGGAACCCCATTAAAAATATTAATTATTTTAATGAAATCATTTCTAGGTTGAAATTCCCAAAACGCTTTCTTGGTTCTTTGGAATACATGAGCCCAAGCCTCCTACAAAATTTTAGGTTTACAGCACATCTAATGCTACCCCAAATCAACACTCCCTCTTAGCTAGGAATGTGCTCTAGCAATATATGCTGCTGCATACTACTCTAACTCTGAAGCATCCTTTTCACTGCTGATGTTTGACAGGTGTTTCACTAACAACTACCTTGTTGCTGCAACAGTACTGCTGCCTTTAACACTGCCACTGCCAATGCTACATCTATACTGCAACTCCCTCTAAATTTTTGCATCCGTGTTGTTGTTGGCCCTGCCACTGCCAACTTCTCATTTGCACTAGATCCTTCTTCTATTGTTGTAGCTATTGCATCGACAGTGGAAAAGCATCCCAAATTACTGAAATATTTGTGTTCAACATAATACCATGTGAATGTTGGAATCTAATTGCTGCTAGTCTCTATGCTGACCCTCTAAATCCTATGCACTACTGTGGACCTCTGATCTATGCCACGTGCACTATTTCCAACCTTATTTTGCGCTGCTTAGTCTCTAGCACTACTATCCACTGTAACTGTCTGTCCTACACTCATCAGCACCATCTGACACTAGTCCATCGTGCTACTACAAATATGGACTCCTATAGTAACGTGATGATCCAAGAGGTGGGCTCCTCAAGGATCCTGTCCATCTAGAGTCCTCCCAACTACAACTCCAAATCAACGCACCTTTCTCCTGGAGGTATCTTGACTTTCATGGCGAATTCCTCCTCATCGATCTTTGTAAGCACAACCTTTGAATCATGCTTCTCATCCTTGTCCTTTTTCTTCAAAGTACATTGTGTAGCATAGTGGCCCATTTTGTCACATTTGAATCACTTTATCTTAGAGATGTCTTTCTTACATCTCCACTACTCTTGCTTCCCCTTAGATGCAAGGGCTGCATTATCTTCCTCTTCCTTGGGCTTCAACCCACTACTGTTGCCACTTCCGTCAAGTTTGACCTTGACTAAGTCTCTCCTCAACTCGTCTTGTTTTAGAGCTGCCCACATCTCATCCCAATTTAGTAATGTTGCTCTGTCCAGGATACTTTGGACAAATACTTGCCAGTCATCTAAGACAAAATTGAGGCCTAGTCTAAACAACTCTAAATCCTAAGGTGTATGCCTCACAATAGCCAAGTCATCATGAGCTTCCTTTAGGTTTGTGAGAAATGGATCCACATGCTCTCCCTTCTGCATCTGAGCAGATCTCAACTTCTGATCTAAGTACATCTTTTGCTACTCAGAAGTTCCTTGGTATAGCATGGCCAAGGCACCCCACATTTCCTTAGCAGTCACTCTGCTAGCAACGTGACATACCACTCCTTGTCCCCATCCAAGATCATCCTCTTGGCCTTTGCCATCTCTGATCGGTACTTTTTCAGTAGATTTGCATCTGCTGGTACAACCACCACACTGTCGACATATGATTTAAGGGCATGCTCATCTAGAAGGAAAGACATTCTAGCCCTCCATTTTACATAGTTGCAGGCCCCATCCAACCTATCGTGATCCCTCAAGCCATTGGATGCCATCTCTACCACAAATGTCGAAAATCTCCTCTCGGCTTCTCACTGCTGCTGCTTAGCCAATGACAAAAAAAACTTCTTGGCGAGAAGTTGACTAAGGAAAACATCCCTCACAGTTCTCCTCTTCTTCCTTTTAATGTCTTTCAGCCTGTTGAACCGTTAATATGCCAGTATTATTATCACTTTTGAATGCCTATTCCACCCATTTCTACTCTTCTTTATCATGTCGTTTATCATATAATTCCATCTTATAATGATTTATGCTCTTATGGAAAAATATTATTTATTATCCTTTATTTTTAATAAATTGATGATTATGCATGATTTTATCAATGATAGTTTATTAATTGGTTGTAACATTACTCATCATTTTTAGCCTCTAATATATTTTCCAAATTGAAGATTTGATCATTAAATGTGTCAACTCAGAAATTCGCTGGAATAAGAAGTGACGATTTTGTATTGAATGTTTTGGGCAAATGGAGAAGAATCTAGAAAATCTGAAACATGGATTTTGTCCAAAACAGACCAAATTAGTTTTGTAATGTGTAGTTTTCCCAAATTCGGCATGTACTAAGAGAA
Source organism: Pinus taeda (assembly GCA_000404065.3). Lineage (NCBI taxonomy): Eukaryota > Viridiplantae > Streptophyta > Pinopsida > Pinales > Pinaceae > Pinus > Pinus taeda. The sequence goes on along the minus strand of APFE030947244.1, from coordinate 20,411 downwards.
ACAGAAGGTTCTCTAAAGATTTTTTTCTCAGATTCGTTGTGTGTCCGTTTTCCAAATCTCAGCTGCAAAGCCAAATTCGCCTTGCTCTTGTTGAAAGATGGATGGAAATATATTTTCTTGTTGATCAATTGGTTAGAAACAATCCAATATTGTTATGAGAGATCATATTTACTATTTGATTTCTCCTCTTTGTGATTATAAAAGGAGAGCATGTATTATGTATTGGGAGGATGGTTGAGAGATGGAGAGATTTCTTGTTGTAATTATACAATTCCTCATCGACTCTCATTGATTAAACAGAGATCGATTGTTTGTAAACGTTGTTATGCATGATTAATACAAGAACGTGTTTCCATTTAACTTCTTAGTTATGCAGTAGCTCAATGGCGTTTCATCGGTGGTTGAGGGACTGGCCTTGGTGGATCGATCCGCTGTTTGTATCTCTACCTTTTCATTATTGTTGTGAGATAGTTCATATTTTCTTTTATTAGAAGTTGCAAGTTAATCGGTTTTCTGTTTAATTGCTTTGATATCAGCATGTTATATTAATGAATAGCATTGTTGTTCTTTTATTATTTAACAAGAATCTCAACACTGTATAATTTATCTTGTTAATGCCTAAATAGAGCTTTGCTATTCTATTTCAATTATGGTTTCATTCCACTTGTTGTTCAGTTTGATTGATATTCATTACAGATTGTTGTTCAATAGGATTGGTTATTCAATTCCTTTAATTACAATTTGCTATCCATTTACTTTGCTGTTCATTTCTGTTGATTAATTGCAAAGAGTTTGCTTTTAAAGAGTTTTCCTAGTGTACTTTCAATAGCAGCTTTAGTTAAATTTCTATTTCCTTTTAATTACTTTAAAGCAGGACTGTCAACTGTAGAGAACATTGGTTATTGCTTCCTCGTTCCCAGATTGATTGTCTTGTTCTAGTTTGATTTCAATTGCATCAATTCCTAGAGGAATGAGTTACTGCTACTGTATCCTCGATTGATGTTTGCTGAGTGAATAGTTGGATTTCAGAGCATTTGAGTTTATGTTGTTGATTTTCAAGTATCCATCTATTTTTACATTTAAAACACTGTACTACATCTTTCATAACATTACTCTTGAGTAAATAGCCACCTCAGACTGAGTACACTCTTGAGATAAAAAGTCATCCCTAGGTTGACAATTAATGTCAAGATAATTAGAAGTTAAAAATACACCTTTTATCGCTCAATATTTTGGCATCATTGCCGGGGAGAGTGTAGCCATTTCTAAAGAGTAGTGTGCATCTGATGGGTGCCTGTTAGGAAAGAGTTGGGTATCAAAAACGGAAGGTAAGAACCTGCATATGGAGCATGTAGAAGCCCTGCTCCCCCACCTACTTTCCAATAGGATTGTTAAAGAACTTAGGGTAGAAATAGATGTTTGAATTTATGTGTGAATGACTAAAAAAAATTTAGAAATTTTGAAAAGCAAATCTCATGATTTCACTTAAGTGGTGATGTAAGCACCACCCATTTCACTAACCAATTGACAAGAACATTTGAAGGAGCCTCAAATAAACACATGAAGAACATCTTCTATTATGGTAAGAAATGGCTCACATTTCTACTTTTGAATTTCCTATCAAAGATCTAGGAGTAACACAAATGCACATAATTGCCCCATCTTCTCTACCAAATTTTCATGGTTTGACAAATGAAGATCCAGATACATTCTTATTTGAGTTTGAAATACTTTGTAGAGGATATGATTATAGTACTAATGATCAAAGGTTGAAAGTGTTTCCTCTTACTCTAAAAAGAGCAGCTCTCCAATGGTTCATGAGCCTAGGTGGGAATTGCATCCAAACATGGGAGGACATGAAGAACATATTCTTGAAGAAGTACCAAGACTATTGCAAGGCCGATGAAGATATTTTCAATATGATACAAGTGGAAGATGAAATCTTGGAGGACTATGTAGAGCGATTTCAATATAACCTTCAAAAACCAAAGCATAAGTATTTGGAAAAAGAGATCTTAAAAACACTCCTACTCTAAGGAATCAAAGATGAATTTTTAGAACCCTTAAATCTAATAGGAAAAGGTGATGTTTTTTAGTTATCGTATAATGATGTTTGTGAATTGTGCATAAGGTACTCAAGAGGAATCTCCAAGGCTGGTAAGAATTCTAGAGATGTTTGTTCTTTATTTTCCAAATCTGCTACGAGAACATGAGACATAAGAGCTGAAATCAATGTTTTATTTGAAAATTTTAAAGTTGATTTTATTAGCTCTCTAAGTTCAAAATTGAATGCTTTGCAAGATCAGAAAAATCAAGAATTTGATGAAGTGTTTTGCCCTCATGACGGAAAGGAGCATCTCATAGATACTCACTCTTCCTTATCTAGGATGGAAGTATTATATCAAAGAGATGAGGAAGCTGCAACAAGGTCAAAAGCATGGAAATCATGGCCTACATATATGGGTCAAAAAACTTCTTCTCCATTCTCTTACTTGCATAATCCATTATGAAATACTAATGTGTTAGGGCAGCCATGTCAATCTCAATATAACCACCACCAATCTTGTCTACAAGTTTGGCATGGTTCACCTTATGATTGCTTGACTACTCTCCCTCATCTTGTAGCACAAACACATTCTCCATATTCTTCACCAGCTCTTCCACAACATCTTGCTTGCCCATCAAAACCATCCACACAACCCAATCAACCACATCATCAAAATGCTCCATTCCGTACACAATTTCCTACTCAACTCATTCCACACCCTCACCATAATAAACCAGTACAACATTCTTACAGTGTTGAACTGCAAAATTTACCCACCCTCCAACCCGTTCTATCTCACATGTGCCATTAGAGAAAACCTATATTGATATTCAGAATGTTTCAAATTCAAAAATTGTAGAAGTTATGGAAGAAAATGAGGTTTCTTTTAGTTTGCATCAACAAGCCATTTTAAAAGCTCAAGAACTTCATGGTATGATGGCTATGGAAAATCAAGAAAGTAAAGGATATATTCAAGATTGGTTTCACTTCATCATTCTTTTGCAGCATCATTCCATACTTCAACAATTTTTGACACCATCTTTTCAAGGGAAGTAGGCTTCTCATACCCTAATATTCATTAATATGCATTTTTCAAATTTGGGTATATGCATACATGAATCCCTATTTCGAAAATGGTTCCAATGGAAGTACTATTATACGTAATCATATTCATTTTCTAAATCAAAATAGGTTAGTGTAGAAAATAAAATAAAATAAAAAAGATATAAATAAATACATTTTGTTTTAATGTAAAACTAGTTGTTTTTTGTTGCAACATGCTATGGAAATCAACATCTGTGATAAGTTTTTTAATTCATTTGTGTAGGTAGATGAATTATAATGGAAATAATAGCTCTAAAAATACTCATATTCACTTTTATCACCAATTTGAAAAAATGCTTGAATATCATATTTTTTTGGCTTGTGGGCTTGATGAAATTTCTGAAAACAAAGTCGGGACAGTCATGTTTTGAGGGACCAAAAGGGAATATTTATAAAACCTGTTTCTATCTCAAGTATCCCTTGATGTTTACTTTCCAACCCAATTTGAATCACTCAATTTAGATTTTAAACGAGAAAGTTAGAACCGAAACATTGATAGGGTGTCTAGCGGGCAGCTCAGGAGCAGAGTTGGGACAGTCAGTTTTTGGAGGCCTAAATGACCATATTTTTTAAACCTGTTTCTATGGTAGATTCTCCTATGAATCTAGTTTACAAAGCAATTTAAATAACTCATTTTTGATATCGTATGGGGAAGTTATGATCAAAACACTGACGGTCTATCGTAAATTAGCACCCTTAAAACTTTGTCTTTCCGGCTGTTCCTTAGAGTATTTTGTAGGAATTTACAGGGTAAGTTCCTCAGACAGAACACCAAAAGGGCACCGCTCACAAATAGGTCACAGATCAATACACCAGTATTTTGACGTGGTTAAAACCCTGAAAGAGGGAAACAGTCCATGGCCTGTGTCAACGTGGCCACTACAGGCAATTTATTAATAAAAGAATGAAAATTTACATAAGCTTCTCTCATGCACGGTTAAACTACAAATGACCCTCCATGCGTTTTAAATAGAATTCATGGACCAATCGGGTGTCAAGCCACGGATCAAGTGTCGGTAATACCAAGGAGAGAATGAACCGTCAGATCACTACATATCATGACCGTCGGATTGTAAGTTACAAAATGTACAACGGTAAAGAAACACACTTTACCTGACTCTATACTAGACCAAGTTGAACTTAACTATTTCCTATGTGTCGGAATATCCTAACAAAATGACGATGAAATATCTTCAAAGATCATGAAATATTGCGAAAGATGATGAAAAATCACAAAAGATGACAAAAGATCATAAAAGATCACAAAAGATTGTGAAAGAACATGAAACATCCTAAAAGATGATAAAAGATC
>APFE030947244.1:1645-12851 GCA_000404065.3 Pinus taeda | reverse complement strand
TGATTAATGATAGATATGAATAATAAAGAATAATACAAATAAGAACAATAATTGTAAAATAAATAATGACTAGAATAAACAATGATCAACTAAATAATGATTAATAACAATAATATTATTAATATTTAATAATAATATAAACAATTATATAAATAAAAATAATAATTAGGATTAAATAATAATAGAAATAACTAGTAATACAAATAATTTAGTCGGCCATTCTGTCTTTTCAGCAAACCTAGTTCATATTTATCAAAACCCTTTGCATTCTTTTCTCTGTACATCTGTCCTGATGATGAGTCTGGATATAGACTCGAAACGTCGACATATATAAAAATGAGCACTGTGGAAAATTCGAACTCCTCTCAGACTTAGTAATTCCCAGAGAAATGCTTATGGTTATATTTCAACCAGGGGGAGGGGATATTTACATAAGGGGATTATTTACATAGTTTTAGTAGGGGGATGCGGAAAATATAGAGAGTTTAAATAATAATGTCAGTAGTTAATATGGATATGACAGGAAAGCGCTAAGTTTCAGAGATCTTAGGCTTCAAAGAGGAGATAGAGCTTTGTAGAGAAAGTATGGACCCTCCTTGAGTGAAGCAGATCCTCAACAAGGCTAATGACATGGAAAATGATAAAACTAAGAGATATCAAGCAGATCTTGACCTCTTTTGGGGAAATTAGTCAATGATTTGGGGAAGAGGAAGAAAGGGAAGTTAGTTATGCCTGATTTGAGCTCATCCACATGAAACTGCCTGATGACTTGACCTGAGTAGAGATGATACTTTGAAAACATAGAATTGATCAGAAACCAAGATTTTGCAACCTCAAAACTACTTACCCAGCCTACTTACCTAACATTTTTTCTTCTTTTGGTTTGGGTGCACTTAGACTTGCAGATCGAGCATTTCAATTTTTTCTTTTTATGCCTTCCTATCTACACACTACCCTTATTTCTTCCAAGGGCCCAGATTAAGCAGTTGGGCTCCTTTGATTCTCTACCTATCTAGGAATCTACCAAGATTAAGCTGTTTGGACAAATTTTCATTCTCTATATTCTAAAACAGGAAATTGAAACCTAGGGAGACCAAGATTAAACTGTTTGGACCTCCCTTTAGCTAAAAATTCTACAAAACTGGAATGACTCTTCAAAATTGGAATGCAGTGGATGAACTTTGAGTAGCCTTCTTTCCTTGGTGACTATTTAGCAAATATGGAGCATTGCAGCATGCAAAGTATGACATATTTGGCCTGTAAAAAATGTCAATCATGAAATATGAGTAACCTGCTGCAGCAGGAGGCTAACGGTGGCTCCACGTGGGGATGGATTTTCCTTGTGAGAAGCCAAGAACAGCAAGTCAGATTGCCTTGATTCTTCTGTTATGGCTGTGCTTTGGAACTTCTTAGTGCTGAATGTTGGGATTTTTTTGAACTTTTGGACTGCTAACAACACTTTCCTTAACTGTTTTGCTGTTAAATTGTAAAGCACTGCCTGCTTTCTTCTGCGTGCTTTAGCATCATGGAATTTTACAAAAATAAAATCAAAGTGATGATATATACAAAACATTTTATGTACAGGAAATAACACCGCCTGTTTTTTTCAATCAAAAGGATCATTGTAGTGCTTTAGCATTCGGCCATTGACAGGGCCTTCTTCAGCCGTGCTGCCATCTAGAGATGTGAGAAAATATGTATTATTGCCTTGCACCGCGTTGATAATGTATGGACCTTTCCACAGAAAATCGAATTTTGCATGCTTGCCATTGTCCTCTCTTCGTGAGTCCCATCTTAGAACTTTGCTGCCAACCCAGAAATCTTCTGCTTTAGCCTTCTTATCAAACATCCTTTTGAGTTTTTCTTGTAGTATTTGAGCTCTGTCGTAGACTTGCTCTCTGGTTTGCTGAAGATGAATGGTTTGATTAATTCTTCTCTGTATGTCATTTAGTTCAGCCTGAATCTCCTGCAACAGTTTAATAGTAGGAATGCCCAAAGATGAAGGAAATTTGGCTTCCATGCCATATACCAGCTCATAAGGGCTCATCCCAATGGATTTCTTGGTGGAAAGTCTGTCTGCCCACAGAGCATTTGTGAGCTTCCTATGCCAGTTCTTTTTGTTTTCCTCCAGCAATTTATTTATGATATTGATGAGGCTTTTGTTGGATGATTCGGCTAAGCCATTACCTTGAGGATGGTAAGCTGTGGAGTGGCCCAAGGTAATGTGGTATCTACGGCAGATGTTGATCATCTTTTTGGATTTGAAGGCAGCAGCGTTGTCGGTGATGATTTTCTCAGGGCAGCCAAATATGGAAAGGATATTGCTCTCAAGGAATTGGATAATGGTGGAGTCATTGGCTTGTCTAAATGGAATGGCCTCAATCCACTTAGTGAAATAATCGGTGGCTATTAAAATCCACTTGTGTTGGCCTGAGGAAGAGGGATGAATTTCTCCAATGAAGTCAAGACCCCATTGTTGAAAAGGTTTCTCGGTTGAAATGGGCTTAAGGGGCAAAGGCAATAATTTTCTTTTTCCTTCAAAGATTTGGCATTTGTGGCATGAAACAACAAACTTCTTGACATCTGCAAAAAGAGAAGGCCAATAATAACCAGCCCTTAAAATATTGTCAGCAGTGGACTTCCAGTATAAGTGTCCTCCACAGTCCCCTGCATGGAATTCTTTCATGATGCTGTTAGTTTCATTCATAGTTAAACAATTAAGCAAAATACCTTCATGATTTTTCCAAAACAAAGCACCATCTATGACACAAAACTTTGAGGATCATCCTTAAAAATATTTTCTTGGTTCTAGACAATCCTGGGGGAGCACACAGGTTTAACAATACAAAGCAAATATCAGCATACCATGGGGATTGCAAAAAGGTTTCACTGATCTGTGGAGTCGCTAGCTCCGGTTCATTGTCCAGTTGATTAATATCTAAGGCTTAGAAGTTTGTTTCAGACATTAGTTTGGCTAAACCTTGTCCTTTTATCAGCTTGGTAGGTTTTATTTCAATGTTGTATTCAAGGATGCTGGCAATCCACTTGCCTCTTTTGCCTTCTAGTCCCTCTTGAGTTAATATATCCTTTACAACAAAATTTGGGACATAGGCAATGACGTGGGAGTATAAGATGTAAATTCTGAAATCTTTGATGGCTTTGACCAGGGCATAAGCCTGCTTTTCCATAATCTGATATTTCAGGGGTGCATCTCTCAAAGCTTGGCTGAAGAAAGCAATTGGCTTTTCATTACCTTGATCATCTTTTTGTAAAAGGACAGTGGCTATGGTGTGCTCAGATGCAAAAGAAAAAATGATAAAATCTTTGTCGAATTGTGGACTGGTGAGGACAGGCATTTGATTCAAGGAAGTTTTGATACTCTTAAAAGCCTGCTTGGTTTCAAGAGACCATTTTACCTTGGCATCCTTCTTCAACATTTTGCTCAACAGCCTTATTAGCTCAGCTAGGTTTGGGATAAATCTCCTTAGGAAATTGATCTTTCCAAGGAATGCTTGTAGTTCTTTTATGTTTCTTGGATAGGGGATTTGGAGGATAGCTTGAATTCTTTCAGGATCAATTCTAATCCCATCTTTTGATATGATATGCCCTAGAAGCTTGCCTTCCTCAAGGGAAAACAGGGACTTCTTGGGATTCAAGGAAATGCCATATTTCCTGCATGTCATGAAAATTTGCCTTAAGTGCTTAAGGTGCTCTTGGTCAGATTTGGAGAATGGGGTTAGATCATCAAGGTAAACAACAAGGAAATCATGTATCTCTTTGGCAAATGCAATATCCATTTCCCTTTGAAAGTTAGCACCAGCATTTTTCAGCCCGAAAGACATTTTAACGTACTTAAATGTTCCCCACGGTGTGGTAAAGGCTGTCTTGTCTTGGTCATCCGGGTGAACAAGTATCTGATTAAATCCTGGAAATCCATCTAGTAAAGAAATTCTAGAGGAACCCACTACTCTTTGTAAGATATGGTCCATTTTGGGAAAAGGGTAGTGGTCTTTTAGAGAGACCTGGTCTAAATTTCTCAAGTCCACACACAGTCTTATCTCTCCTGTTTTTTTCCTAGTGGGAACTAAATTAGATACCCATTCAGAGAATCTGATGGGTGCAATGGTACATGCTTCAAACATTCTCTTTATTTCTTTTTCAATAAGGGAAAGAAGCATGGGGTTGATTCTTCTAAGTTTCTGTTTGAACGGTTTTTGATTTGGTTTTAAGGGAATGGTATGTTGGATCACTGAGGTGTCATAGGACTTCAAGTCCTCATAACTCCAGGAAAATACATCTTGGAATTCTTTGAACAAATCCACGTATTTCAGTTTTTGATCAGGGGGAAGATTTTTGGACAACTTAATCATTCTGGGCTGCTCTGCTGTTCCTATGTTGTGTTCTTCTATAACAGCATTCAGAGGCTCCATTTTTGGCTTTTTGGGCACATCATTGTCATCAAACATGTCTTCTAATGGAGTAAGGCCGATAGGTAGAAAGTTACTCTTTAGGTCAATAAACTCATCCTCTGTTTTGGTTGTTTCCTCTAAACAGATTTGTTTCAACTGCTTTATGTTTGTATTGTCAAACACAGTTGGGTTAAGGACTTGTTTAGCTGTTGCACCTGTTGGAACCTGTTGATTTTCTTCTGTTAGATGTTGGGAATCATTCATGGCATCCATGTCAATGTTGGTGTTGGAACATTCGCCCTCAAGAGTGAGGAAATTGTTAATCTGGGCATCATTTTGAAACACCTGCCGATCCTTAACATTGTTAGGGACCGAAGGTCTGTGTTTTACTTCAGCGGTGAAATGGTGGTTTGTTTCAAAGGGAAGCTTGCATGTGCTAGCAAAAGTTGCTAGACTGTGGGCATGAATATTGTGATCTCTTGAAATTTTGGCAAGCTTGAATTCACTGAAAGAATTGAGTATTTCGGTGGCAGCAGCCCTGTAAGCTCTCATTCTATTGTCATTAGTAACAAAGTTACCTTTCATTTGTTGTATAATCAAATCGAAGTCACCTAGGATGGACACTTTCATAGCTCCTAGGACTTTGAGCAGTTTAAGGCCTAAGAGAAGAGCTTCATACTTTGCCATGTTGTTTGTACATCTGAAATTTAGTCTATAGGCATGGCCTTCTGCGTGATTATCATGTGTATTGTAAATCCATACTCCTGCCCCTGCTCCTAACTTGTTGACAGAACCATCAAACTCTAAAAACCATGTGTTTTCTTGTTTGAGGTTTGTATTGAGAGTTTCAGTTTTTTGAGGATTGGGTAGACTTACAATTTCTGTTTCGGGACGTTCTTCTTGCTGTTTGCTGGTTTCCTTGACTGTTGAGACAATTTCATGGGTATTGGAAACCGATTCCTCATTTATGTATGTTTCTTGTTCTAAAGATAATGGCTTATCATCAGTTGGAGGACTGGTGTTATCATTAAATAAAATAAAAGAATCCATATCGGAGTAGATTGAGTAAATTGGAAAATTTTGGGGCTTTTCCTCACTGCTTACCACATACTTCATTAATGTTTCTCTATACAGTCTCTTTGGTTGCCCAAAGACAGATATAGTGGCATAAGAGAGGTCAAGTTGAAGGGATCCTTGCAATTTTGCTCCCCATGATCTTGATAGGAGCATGCCATACTTTGTGGGAATGTCAGCAACTACTATGTCCATTAGGATTGTCTTGTTGGGGAATTGGACTAGAGACACACAAAGGTCTTTAATCAAGCCTAAACATTTGACTTGACTTGAGTCAAATGAATATAGATCTTTGTATGGTCTTGTGACATCAAGGTTCAACCTTTCCATTACAGCTTTGGGCATAAGGTTATGTGAGGCACCTGAGTCAAACATAGCATTATGCAATATTTTGTCATGTATGTGCAGACTGACATAAAAAGGTGGGATAGGTCCATATGTTTATTTTCCGTTAACTTCTGGACCAAACAGCAGTTCAGAGGTATCATCTAAAATGTTTACATCATCCCTGACCTCTGGTAGTTGAAGTGACCTTTGAATTGTTGCCTATATACATCATGTTTGGCAAGTTCTAAGAGGGGAATGGATATCTTGAGTTTTCCAATCTCTGCTTGTAAACTGAATGGTTTTTCTAATGAGTTCTTCGCATTGATAGGAGCAGGTTTCTCTTTTTCGGGCACACTCTCTATGTTTTCTTTTGGAATGTCAATCTTATGATGAATAACAAGTTGTGGTATTTCTGCTTTGGGAGGATTTTTTAGAGTGTCGTTCAGATTTTCTTTTGGGGAGGAAGGAGGTAGAGGGCGATCAATAGGAGGCTGTATGTCTATTATGTCTTCTATGGTTACCTGATGCGGGTTTGGTACAGAGCTATCAACCGGATTTGTTATGGTGACTTTGTCTTTAATTTTGTTGGGCTTTTCACTATCTTTTGTTCTGCTAGATGCAGGGACATCAATGGTCCTTGTTCTCAATTTGTATTGTTTGTGAAATTCATACACAGCGGTATCATAACCTTGTTTGAAATCGAAAGACTCTCCCGACTTGGTGTGAAATTGTTTTACATCAGGGTATTGTCGGTCCTCTTCAGTGAGAAAGATTTGTTGTTCATTTTCCGAATCTATCAGGTTCATATGAGTCTCATCTGTGGGCTCACTGGATGTAGATGCCTCCGCATAGTTTTCTTGGAAAGGAGGCCTGATATCATGGTCGGGACTGGCCCTTCTAGCGTTTGTGTTTTGAGTTTTTCTGAAGTTCGGGTTCCTTATGGCATTGGGCTGTTGACCTTCCCATGAAGTTTTCCTGTCAACATTGTCTACTCTGTCTCCCATCCTATGGATACCACTGATAATAGCATCCAGCTTCTGATCGAAGGCTGAGGGTTCTTCCTTGAAGGTGTTCTTCTCTCAGTTTTGGCTCTGTTTCTTTTGGTAATTAGATTTGCCTCTACACTAACAGGGACATCCTGCATCTCTGCAAGGCTTTGAGGGGCTCTTTCCCTTAGTTGATATGCCATTTCAGCATCAAAGCCATCAGGGAATTTATACAAAGCGAGATCAGGTGGAGGTCTTAAATTTTGTGGTATTTCATTGTAAACATTATTAAACCTCGCACAGTAATCCAAAACCATTTCTTGAGGTCCTCTTTTAATAGTATCATACTCAGATAGTATGTGTAGGGGGTCTTTCTTTTTCTCCCATATGTTGATAAATGTTTGGTATAAGGCTTCAGGGTTTAATATGGAATTTGGTGTAAGTGCCCTAAACCAGGTTCTAACATCACGGGTCAAACTTTGAACAAAAATCTTCATTCTCACACTGTCATCATCAATTTCATAACTCTCGAAGTAATCCTGCATTTTCTTTGTATGCTGTAGGGCGGTGCAGGAGTTTGTGCCATCAAAATAGGTAATTTTTGTCTGGTATTCCTGAGGCATAGCCCCGGGATTAGCAGGAAGATGTAAGGACGCATATCTATTAGCCATGTTAATGGGGATAAGTGGAAAAAATGGGGCAAATGGGATAACAGGAACAACCGGGGTAGAAGGAGTAGTAGTGGTAGTAGGAGTATAGGATGGAGGGGTAGAAGAGTTGCTTGGAGAAGGGGGTGATGAACCAGGGGAACTTGGGGTTGACTGAAATAGGACTTTGACAAGGGTTGGAACACCGCTTGGTTGAACTGTTTTAGGACTTGAAGTAGTTGGATCTTCTTTTTGCTTTTGTTTTCTAATGATCTTAGGGATTAAATTCGGATGTTCAAAAGTAGCTGGGCGATTAGCATCAGGGTTTGATCATGTATGACGCATTTGCTTTTTAGGAGCTAGCTTCTAATCTATTTTTTGGGAAATTTTTCTAAAACATAGGTCGACCGAGACTTTCAAAGGTCGGTTTCTTCCTCTGTGGAGCTGCAGACTGGTTTTACAAGATTTACTTAGGAGTTCCCCAGTGGAGTCGCCATTATGTTATCACTTAGGTTGTCCCTGGCTCTTGTAGGGATACGATTGAGGTAACCACAAACCAATCTTTAGATTGCAGGTTCTAGCCCACCTACAATTAGAGAGGGACCTCTCTTAATGATTTTACTCTGTTGATGATGATTTTAGGCTAGCTGTTGGGTTCAGGGCTTTTGTTGTTTTGTTTGGATGGAAGATGCATGTATTGAAGATAATTCCAAATAGAGAAGTAAGGTAAAGTGTGATAAGTTTCAAACCATTGGGCATGGAGTCATGGATTAAGGCTTGCTGTTGCATTTTCTTGGTCACAAGAGGATTGTGGAGCGGGATAGCCACACATGAAACAATTATCAATTTGCTGAAAGGATGGAATGATGGTCAGGGATGAAAGGCAATTAAGAATCTTTCATCAAAACTGACACGGAGGGGAGGTGAACGAATGGTTTTCTAGGAGCAGTTAAGAATTCCTAAACTATTATTTATATTTGAAAGAAACAGCGTAAACAAGATCATTTAAGTATGCATGTTCATAACTATTCCTGATGAAAACATGAAAAATTGCAGAAATTGAGCCTAAGGTGCAGCTAAGCAAATCCTAAAATATTCTTCTTTTTGCAATTTAGATGGCAGAATGACGATAAAACAAACATGAAAAACTAACATAGTTAAGAAGCACTTATTGAACCATGTATAAGCACAGGAATTTCACAGTCACTCCTCGGCCAATTTAAACACAACAGACAGTTTCAGAATCCATGCTTTCAGTAGTCTTTGATTATAGAAAGCATCACAGTTACGGTGCGAGTCTCTACTTGAGAGGAAAATCGGAATAACAAAGATCAAGCTACTGATCAACCAACCAACCAACCCCTACTCCATTTTTCAGGGTGGTATATATAAGCAAAATATCTAAAGTCATTTATTACAACTGACCTAAACAGGTCTGTAGGAAAAAGCTTTTTCTAAAAACCTAATTATTGTTGGAATTAAATGCAAGTAAGTCCTTTGGGCTGCGCCAGAGGCAGCTGAATCAAGTTGAGTTGATGAGGTGTCTTGTGTGACTTGTTGCAGTGGTTCTGTCATAACTGTGCATTGAGTTCTGGTCCACTGATCTTCTGTGAGTTTAATGTGCAGTCATTCGTGATGGTGAGCCTTCAATGCGTCTTCAATTGCTTCTTGACTTTCAGAGCTTTCGTTTTAATGTTGGATTTGCCTCGAGCCCTGAGAAAATCTCCTCTGATACACTTTGCCGCTACATTGATAGTCTTCGCCGCTTCCTGATACTCTTCGACATGCTTTTTGTCTGTATATTTGATTTGATCCTCTTTAATATTTATTCCTCGTCTCTCTCTGTCTTCAAATACGTTGAATTTGGCAAAATCGGGCATTTTCGGGCTTTTTCGGTGCAAAAAGGGCCAAGGAATCAAAAGATTCCCCAATATGGCCCATTTCCTGTAGCGATGCGCTATTAGCGCTTCACGCTAATCACGCATCGAAAACTGCCTCTATTTCTCATTCCGGAGCTCCGAAGCTCAACTTTCTGCTTGCGCAAATTTCCGTTTTTTGGCTGCACACGTCATCATGACATCAGCTGTACGACGGATGACGTCAGCATGCTAACGTCAGCAGTGGGGTCCTCTGGTACGGATATGACGTCAGCATGATGATGTCATCAAAGTGACGTGGCAGTATGGTGGGGTGACGTGGTAGTGACACGTGGCAGGGTGACGTGGGCCGGGTGCAGGTAGTGTGAGGTGATGTGGAGGCAATGTGGCAGGGTGACGTGGGCCGGGTGCAGGTAGTGTGAGGTGATGTAGAGGCGATGTGGAGGCGATGTGGCAGAGTGAAGCGGTAGTCCTGTTACGTGAGGGCAGGGCGGTTTTGGCCTGTGCATCGTGTTGAAAATAATACTGAGATGGGGGGTGAATCAGTATTATCTAGTCCTTTTAACAATTCTTCCTTATTTATACTTTGAATTATTTTTGCATATCAGTACCATAAAACAATGAGCATGAACAAGAAAAATAGAAAGTCACATCAAAGAACACCAGATATAAGGTGGAAACCCAATGTGGGTGAAAACCACCTGCTGCAATATGTCTCTATCTTCTTTCAAATTAGAAACTCCTTTTACAATGGTCTTGTACTGGTGCAGTCCTTTACAAGTACGCAGGCTGCAACCTGCAGAGAGCTACAACTCTCTCTCGTTTTCCAGTCTCTCCTGGAAGGGAGCTACAACCCCCTACTTCTTTTCAAGCACCACTTTTCATAAATTTTCAAACTGGATCCATATACATCAAATGATTATCAAGTACATGTAAATTATACAGTCAGCTGCAATAACCAGATCAACAATAACAGAACAGAACCCAGAACACCTTATCAACAGAAAAATTCAACCAACAGAAGATCTTAACACAGATACACAGTTTTTCTTTTTACTTGCCTGCGTCGCTATGCACTTCACCCTCTGCCTCTCTGCATATACCCGCAGAGCTCCTTCTGCTGTACTGCGTGGCCATGCACTTCTCCTTTCACTGATCTACGTATAGTACGCACCCAAATGTAATATCGCACCGCGTACTGTAAGGTAGGCACACACCAAGAAGAACTATCGTGTTGCATACTGTCACAATAGGTATGCACCAAGAAAGACTATCGCGCCGCGTACTTAAACAGAAAGCATGCACCTGAAACACTGTCGCGCTGTGTACCCACGCAATTCACCTTTGTCGCCTCTGCGTACCCACGCGCTTCCCCTTCGTCTCTTCTGCGTACCCACGAACTGACCCTTTGTTTCCTCTGCGTACCCACGCACTTCCCCTTCGTCTCTTCTGCATACCCACGCACTGACCCTTTGTTTCCTCTGCGTACCCACGCACTGTCACTGTTGATCACTTGCGCACCTCTGATTAGGGCCAAAATACAGTCAGATACTCAGATCTGATCTTGCGCTCGAGAGATCACCCTTCACAGATTCGCTTCCAACTTCTCTTCTAAAGATCAAGCTTTTTAAACCGAGAACCCAATATCAGATCTTAAGATATTCAATACTCAAAAGATGCCTAAGCCAAATGATCTCCTTAGCTTTATATAGTAAAGCTCTTCCTTAAATCATGGATTAATACCACGGGCCGACACCATAATAACACAAAACCATCGGCTAAATACCATGAAAAACCCCACGTGTGGGCACTTTACTGTCTTGAAGTGTGTGCACTGGGGTACGCACCCCATGAATGGGTAACCCACGTATTTGGACGCGGTCCCT
>APFE030947243.1:0-10866 GCA_000404065.3 Pinus taeda | reverse complement strand
CCAAAGAAAAATAGAAACATATATATATCCAAAGAAATATAATAAATAAATAAAATGGGGTCAACGATAAAATATGGGGCTAAGGCCCATTAAACAAATAACAAAAATACTAAAAGGAGTTAAGAACGAGTAAGACGATAAAATACATAAAAAACAACAAGGAAAAATAAACTCTAATGAAGAACAAATCAACAAATACTATAAAAAGGATGCCAATACCTACATAGATAAATGAACAAATAAAATAAATCCCAAAAAGAAACCTAAAAAACTGAAAAACTAGGAGGACACGACAGGGACCCAACTTCTACTAATATTCCAACCATCATCTCTATTCAAATTATTGGGTATTTTTTCAATTTCTAGGGCCTTTCTCAATTTACGATGATGGATATGACTGACGGGGTCAACAATAAAATATGGGGCTGAGGCCCATTAAACGAATAACAAAAATACTAAAAGGAGTTAAGAACGAATAGGATGATAAAATACATTAAAAAAAACAAGAAGGAAAAATAAACTCTAATGAAGAATAAATCAACAAATACTATAAAAAGGATGCCAATACCTACATAAAAAAAATAAAATAAATCTCAAAAAGAAACCTAAAAAACTAGTAGGACACGATAGGGACCCAACATCTATTAATATTCCAACCATCATCTCTATTCAAATTATTGGGTATTTTTTCAATTTCTAGGGCCTCTCTCAATTTACGATGATGGAAATGACTAACCCTAGCAACGACTTGGGCCTCCTCAGTGCAGATGTGATGCTTAGATTTATTTGCATGCTCCTTCAAAGCAGAGGAGCGGGTCCTGCCATGCTTGATGTCAGCGACATGCTCACGAATCCTTTGATTAATTAAGCGACCAGTCTCACCAATGTAGGGAGTCCCATAAGATCATGGGATCACATAAACACTCTTCATATTCTTGGGGTCCACTGGGACTTTTACAGATCTAAGGGAGCTTTGGATGGTATTTAAAGGCCTAAAGGTTGAATTCACCTTATGCTTTCTTAGGATCCTTGCAATCTTGTTAGTGATCCCTTGAATAAAAAGAAGATGAACACCAAAAAATCGATCCTTGTGATTATTAATTATTTAAAATGTATTTTTGAATACATAAATGGATTCGTTACTTTGAACATAGTGATGGTATAAATTATACAACTCAAAGTTACGATTTCAAGAAACCCCTACTGAATTTTAGGCAAAATCCACTAAAAAAACACCTGAGAAAAAAAAAGAAAATGATAGAAGAAATCCAAAAAAAAAAGAAAAGAAAGAAAGATAGATAGATTGGAAGCATCAAATAGATTGTCTAGACAAAATTGTCTAAACATAATCTGACTATTCAAGGTTTTGATCTTTTCGACCAAACTATCACTAAAACTTAAAACATAAAAATAAATAATAGATTTAAACTGATATCATAAACTATGATAAACAATTTTTCTTTTTAAAACTTTAATGATTTAATATTTTATAAATTTATATAATTTATATCATTGTAATGAAAGTATTCTAATGTAAATTTAATCTAATTATTTCAATTAATGTTTTGTGTTTTTAATAAAATGTTTTGGGTTTTTAGTTGGAATTCAATTAGACACATTTTCAATGATATTGTGATTTTTAATATTTAAAATGTATTCTTGAATGCATAAATAGATTCACTGCTTTGAACACTTTGATTGTGTAAATTTTATCGCTTCAATAAATCTATACTAAATTTTGGGAAAAATCAACTCAAAAATATGTATGAAAAAAAAAAGAGATTGAAAACATTAAATAGATAGATAAAATTACAATTTCAAGAAATCTATACTAAATTTTGGGCAAAATCAATTGAAAAATATGTCTAAAAAAAAAAGATGATTGAAAACATTAAATAGATAGATAGGCCAATTGTTTAGACATAATCTAACTATTCAATGTTTTGAATTTTTGCAACAAAATTATCACTAAAACTTAAAACTTAAAGATAAATAATATCTAATAAATAAATTTAAAACACATATATTAAGAATATAGTAATCAGATTTAAATTTAATTTAATATTAAATTCCACTTATTAAAAATAATTATTAAAATTGATTTTAAAAATTCAAAACTATAAATAGTAAATCGTATTATATAAATATTAAGTTATTTTAATTTCAACATAAATGAGCAACTTCATCTATAAGGTGCTCACATGACATGAAGTTGATTCAACTGCCACTATTATAACCTCTATGACATGGTACTCACATGACATGAGGTTGATTCAACTGCCACTATTATAACCTCCATGTGCATCACTTTGTTGTTGTACTCATAATTTCACTAGCTTGTCAAGTGAGTTCATAGGCTGTTATATTAATATTATTAACATAATATTAGTAACTTAATTATAATTATTAAATCAATTGAATTTATCTTAAGTGGTTTAGAGGAATTATACATATGATGAATTAATCCTATCATGCTAACAAGGTTTTAGCATTTATAATTTGTTTCATTTGTAGAAATATGATGCAATGTTTCCTATTCTTGCTGTCTTTGAGATTGATTATTGCCTTTGAAAAACCAAATTATTTTTAAATTTGATTGACTTGTCCATGACTTCCCATATCATCGAGGAAAATGGACAACTTCAGAGAAAACTGAAACAGTGTGAACCTAAAGCTGGTATTTCCATGACTTCCAAACATTAGAGGAAACAAAAAGACTGTCAGCAAGAACATGACAGACATAAACCTCAAACTTGCCACACAGGGGGCCTCCTCCAGTTCACCGGGATTCTTCTTGCTTCCGCTTTCATGGATGTTGATGAAAGGTGCCCATTGCTTTGAAGCGACAAAAACTTGTCTTGAGGTTATTTAGCTCTTTGATAATATGGTTTAATTTGTTTCCCATCCTTTCTTGGAGTCACCCCCAAATTCTGCTAGTTTAGGGCATTTTGATATCGACTGGCTGCAATATATTCTTTGTTGTATCAAAAAAAAGCTCCAGCGGACATTAGGCATTTGTGGCCCTATCCCTTGTTTCACCAGGTTATTTCCCAAAGTGTGTTCATGTGAACAAGTCTTATTGTTAAATTATGCCCATTCTCAATAAATCTATGTTATTCACACGTCTCGGGCACAAAAATTAGTTCTTTATAGTTATTAAGGCTAGGCAGACAATGATTTCATAGATTGAT
The DNA here is from genome assembly GCA_000404065.3 of Pinus taeda. Lineage (NCBI taxonomy): Eukaryota > Viridiplantae > Streptophyta > Pinopsida > Pinales > Pinaceae > Pinus > Pinus taeda. Next base: position 7,675 of record APFE030947243.1, on the reverse strand, counting down.
TAGATGGTTGTGCTCAATTCTAAGAAATATAATGATAAGCTTTGATGTAATGATTTCTAATTTCGTTGGTGGGTAGTAGAAGTATATGTATTATGAAGAGCTTCGAGTGGAGAGCACCATCCCGCGACCAATCAGGTAAGATTTCTGCTCACCATATACCCTTTCCACTGATTCCTGCCTGCAATGACCCAATAGTCTGGTCAGCGGTGGATTTCTGCATGCGTCGGTGATGGGAACGTGCCCTCGACCTATTATTTCATCTGTAGGTTGACGTTTGGCTATTTACCCTCCTAGAGGTGTCTCTCTTAGGCTTGCCTTCCATTTACCCTATACTCCTGCTTGCGAATGAACCTATAGTTTTTGCCTGGTGGTGGATATCGGTATGCATTTGACGCATGATACGTGCACTCGACCTGCCTATGCTCAATCTGAACGCTAACGCTTGGCTTTCTCTTTCCTAGACGTGTCTCACTCTAGGCTTTGTTTTCTTTTCCTTATAACCTGTTTTCTTCTACATTCGAGGTCTTGGCTCTTTTCCTTTCGATCGGCCTTCAGTGTTGGGTCATTAATTCCATCTCCTTTAATCTCTCCGCTAGAATCACTATACCATCCTTCTTTCCAATACTCTCAGTTTTTTTTACTCCAAGGCAGCTATCGTTTATCATCTCCGGCATATGGTGTTTTTCTATGAACGGTTCATGCTCTCCACTCGGAAAATGCTCAAGGCATAGGTCAGTTTTTTATAGAGTTCCCATGTTATGATTTTCTGAAGTTCTAGCTTTTAGATTAATGGATCTGGACTCTGTTATACATGATTGAAGACTTTCGGTGTTCTATATAATCGTGTTAATACTAAGTGGTGTACTATATGTATGTACATGTCTGGAACTCTAGATTTTCATGTCTTATCCTGATCCATACCTCGGGAGTTTTATCGTTGCCATTTAGTCTTCATGCCTGGGTCTGAACCTTTAGGTTGGTGGGGGGTATCCATAGAAAATCTCAAGAAATATTTTGTTATATATAAGCCATGCTCAGACCTTCGTTTCAAGGTAGGACCTTGGTGGTGTGTTTATGAAATCTGTTGCTGCTGTATTGTTTGCCCATATGTGTCTTCATGACGCTCATTTCTTCTCAGTCGTGAACATTCCTGTATTTTCCGATGATGGTTTTTTTTTGTTTGAAAATTGTCGGTGATGGGTTGGAAAGCCATAAATGGTCGTACTTTCTCTTCCCCCTTCTTTCGATAAATTCTCGCCGCCACTTAGCTTTTTTTACATAAATTATTGACGGCACATCTTACAATCATATTGCCAGTAGGGGAGTTTCTAGTGTCTCGACTACTCGACTGTAGGGTGTCATTTCCTTTTCTCCTCCAGTGGCCCTCTTTTTTCCGGACGGTGTTGTACTTCTTTCTTGACTTATCGTGGTTTTCTTTCCTAACTTTTCCTCTTTATTATAAAGCCTTGCAATACTTGGTAAGTCAGGCTATCCCCTTGGGATCTTTTTTCTGACTTATAGAAGTCTGTGTCTGTCCTATGCCATGGACTTTCCTTCTAACACTTCCGCAACATCGGCCATGGCTCTAACTACCTTGGAAGCAGATAAATTCACTGTGAGCTATGCTTCCAAACCTGACTAGACTACCTCGTTGAATGCTAACATCATTCCTCTTTCTCACATTGAACAATATCCAAGGAGTGGTGGTCCTGCTATCCATTCTCGGCAAAAGCAACATCACTCGGTTAAAACTTCTCCCCCTCCCGAAACCATTAATTTGGATGGGCCACTGTTATTTGACAGAATTGCAAGTTTGAAAAAGCGAGCGTTAGTGGGCCGATGTCACTTTCCATCAGTGGAGGACTCTCATTTTAGAACTTGGATTACAGTGAAATGGGCTCCTCTCCTAGGTTACTCCCTGACCATTGTCCGTCTTATGAATAATTGGTATAGTTTCCATTTCCTCTGGGTTCATGACTTGGAGATCATCTTTTCAAAACCCTGGGTCAGAGATAGAAGTTTTTTGGCCCTTTAGAAATGGTTCATTGGATTTAATCCACTTAGATGCACTCCTTAGAATAATTATATTTGGTTGAAGCTGTCTGGGTTACCAATCGAACTATGGACCACAGAATCTATGGAGAAAATAGGTAATGCTATTGTTCATTTCATATATGTCGATCCCAAGTGCATTGGAGCAAAGGACAAGTGCGTAGCTTGGATCCTTATAGAAAATGAATACAGGGGCGGGTTTCCGGAGTTTATTGATTTAACATGGGGAATGTCAAAAATACAGCAGCACTTAGATTACTGGGGCGTCCCTTTTAGGTGCTTGGATTGTCATAAAACGGGCCATCTCTTCCCTCAATGTCCACGTCGATCGGGTATGAAACATAAGTCAAAGAATCAATCAGAATCTGGTGTTGCAAATGAGCGTGTCTTTATGAACATGGATCAGTCATATAATTTTGAGGCATATCGGGCTCCTGCTTTTCCTAATGTGCAACTCTCTTCACCTAGAGGTCTTTCTTCAGACCGATATTCTAGCCTTCCTCGCACTCGCTCGTTGTCTGCGGGCCCTTCCAATCGGAATATTGATCATTCTGTGTCGCCCACCGTCATCATCCATGTCTAAACATCTCACACTATCATATAATGAACCACCTCTTCATCTAATGAACTTTTCATTACCCCCCACTCCACAGGAACCGGATTCGGAAGATGTCATTCACCCCCTCCGCCTTTCCACAAGTCGTTCCTGGATGGTCCATCATCCCCTCATATTCAATATATTTCTTCTTTTCCACAATCCCCCTCCTCTCATATCCCTCCTCCCTTAAGGATCCCATCATCTGCCTCACAATCCCATGGAGTCGATCCAAAAGGCAAAGTCGTGTGCACTTCGTTCACTCCTACCAATTCCTCAAGATCCTCGAACAAAAATACATTCGACTGTGACTTAGACCATATTTTAAAACGAGATTCATTGAAATTACAACCGCTTACTGTTCACAAACCTGACCGTTCCCCTTCCCCTATTATTAGCCCGAATTCGGTCGGGAACATCATTGTCTGTCAAAAGAGAAGAGGGGTAGTAGACATTTCTGAGGGAGAAGGGGTAAAAAGGATACGACCCGGGATCTATCCTTGATCGACATTCCTATATCCGAAATAGCTTCTGATGATTTCTATGGAAAAGGGCCTCTTAGAGCAAGTCGTCCTTCTGAAGTCCTCAAATGATTGACATCATATCAATGAATATCCGGGGTCTTGGAGTAGACCCCAAGTTTCTGGCCCTGAAGGATCTATTTCTCTCCTCAAATTCCAAAATGCTCTTAATTCAAGAAACCATGCATGATAGTCTTCAAACTATCTCTTACTTTAGACGGATGCTTCCATCATGGCACATGGTTGCAACTAATGTTGTAGGTTTGTCAGGTGGTTTGGTTGTTTTATGGGATCCAAAATGGATAAAGGAAGTTGCGTTTCAATGTTTTGTTGGTATACTCATTATGGCCTACATTAGATATTCTCCAGATCCAGTCCACATATTAAACATGTATGCTCCATATAAAGATCATTATCCTTTTTGGGAATATTTTCTATCATTGGAACTTCTTGATATTGACTCCTTACTAATTGGAGGCGATTTTAACTGTACACTATGTAACGAGGAGATATGGGGCAATGGCAGGAAAAATGACCCGATTGGCCGCTTGATTCGGGATGCAATCATACAAAATAACTTCGTTGATGTTATGCCACCTTGCCAAGGGCCTACGTGGGACAATGGGTGATCTAATGACTCATTTCTGGCTAAAAGGCTAGACGGATTCCTCTTACATGAAAAATTGTTTGTAATATTTGGTTCCCCCTTAGTGAAAATTATTCCTACATTTATATCAGATCATCGCCCCATTTCTATACATTGGAAATATATTGGGCGCAAATTTGGTTATCTATTTAAATTTAACAGGACTTGTCTTGCTGATGAATAGTTCAACAAATTTATAATGGAATCTTGGCTCCCCCATCCTCTTTAGCACATGATCAAATTCAGCCTTTTTCAGATCGATTGTCTTCTCTTCGAAATAAGGTTAAAAAATGGCAACGAGAGAAAGTTGCCTCCAATAGAATGGCCCTGAAGGACATATGTAGGAATTTGGAATTCTTATCCACACACTACAAACAACCTTATATGTCCTCTGTTATTCGGAAAAAATATGGGACCTTGAGAAAAGGAAGCAAAAGGTTCTAGCAATGGAAGAAGCTTCTTGGCATCTTAAGAGTCGAGCCTTATGGCTTAGAGAGGGGGACAAAAATACAAAGTTTTTCCACAGATTTGCAAATAAGTGTTGGGAGGTAAACACTATTTGGGAAATCAAGGATGAAGTTGGTAATGCATATCATTCCTAGGAGGCCGTAGCATGTGAAGCTGTGAAATATTTCAAAAACGCATACAACAGAGACACTGGCAGTTGCATTGAGGATATTCAATGGGGTATTGAACCATACCCTACCATGTTTGATGATAATCAAAATGCTGCCCTATTCTCTAAAGTTTCTGAGGAAGAATTACAGATGACTATGAAATCTTTTCAAAAGGATAAATGTTCAGGGCCGGACAGCTAGACTATTGACTTATTTATTCATTTCTTCGACTTATTCAAGTCCGATATCCTAAAAATGGTCGAGGAATCAAGATTAAATGGGTTCATCAGTCATTATATTTCCTCAACTTATATAACTTTGATTCCTAAGAAGAAACTCTCCACTTCATTTTCAGATTATAGGCCAATTTCATTGTGCAACGTCCTGTACAAGATTATCTCAAAAATCATTGCTATACGGATGAGGAATATCTTATCTCTTCATCTGTCCCATGAACAACACGGTTTTCTAAAGGATAGGAATATATTGGATGCGGTGGCTCTCACTCAGGAATGTCTACATTCCATACATAGCAGGAAGTTAGATGTTGCTTTATTAAAAACTGATCTTAAAAAGGCATACGATAGTGTGGATTGGGGTTTTATCCGCTGCCTTCTTGCAAGAATTGGTCTTGATAACAGATGCTCCAGATGGATTATGGCGTGTGTGGTTGATGTTAATTATGCAGTTCTTATCAATGGAATCCCTACTCCTTTTTTCAAAGCGGCTAGGGGGTTAAGACAAGGTTGTTCCTTGTCTCCACTCCTTTTCATCCTTGTAATGGACTCTCTGAGTCTTCATATCAAGCATGCAATTCTTCAAAATAAATACAGGCCCCTTCCCATCTGCAGGGGAATCTACATTTCCCATAATTTTTTTGTTGGTGATATCTATTAATAGTTTTTCTGTGCAGAGATACCTAGATTTGTCTTCATGGAATATTGGGGCGGTTTCAAAATGCTACTGGCATGTGTGTAAATGAAGGTAAATAATCATTTCATGTTGAATATGTAAATGGGGAAATGATTATTTTTGTGTCACAGCTTTTCAATATCAAAGTAATGCCTCTTCGGTATGGGCTAAAATACTTGGGTTTCAACTTGAAATCTATTAGATATCGTGTGGCTGATTGGTCTTGGATTCTTGACCGATTTTATAAGAAAATCGCTGCATGCGAGTATAAATGCTTATCCATTGGTGGCCGTGCGATTCTGACTCAAGCTACGCTTGTGCAAATAATGGTATATTGGGCACACCTTTTCTATATCCCTATAGCCATCATCAATAGCTTAAACAAGATGACTACCAATTTTATATGGGGAGGGCACAAAGAACAAAAAAAATATCATCTGTCAAAACTTTCTAAGTTGGCTTGCCCTAAAAAAATGGGAGGTTGGGGCATATTGGATCTAGATATTTTATGGAAGGCTCTGCTATGAAAAAATATGTGGAAAGCAATCATGGGTATGTCTATTTGGAGCAAGGACATTTGTGCTAAGTAAATGGAAAATAAAGATATGTCCTACTGGGTTAGGGAAGACAACATTGGATCCTATCTCGACTCTGCAATTTGGAGAGGATTTAGGAAATTGGAGCCTTTCTTCAGACAAAATCTGATCTGGAAATTTCAGACTGGTATAAAATTATTATTGGTTGGGATGAATTTGTGGGAGCGGCTAGGAAGATCCAAATATCCACTCAGTTACTAAGAGCATTGCACAACAGGGGTATATTTTTCTGGGCCAGTGCCATCCGAAAATGGGATGGAGCAATTCCAATTTGGAAATCATCGACAGATCTGTGCCTCAGTGATGATCTGGCAATGCAATGGAATTCTATCATAACATTGCTGAGGGCTCATGGCATATATCGCTCTGCAGATAAGGACTTCCTCATTTGGAAGGGACATGGTGGCTCCTCGACTGTATATGTCAAACATATATATCAACATCTTCTAATCTCATAATCAGAACACGTTGATAACACCTTCCCTACATCCTTTTGGAAAACACGTTGCCCCTTAAAGATCATAATTTTTTCCTGGTTGGTGTTTCATAACGGGAATCTCACATGGGAAAAATTACAAAAGCGAAATTGGTGCGGGCCTGCTAGATGCCCCCTTTGTAGATCTGACTCTGAGAACAACTTACACCTTTTTCTCCTTTGTCCTTAAGCTCAGACAATTTGGCGGAAACTTGCTGCTCACTTTGGTTACAACCACAACTCTTTCCCTTCCATTCCTGAGGCTTTCAAAGGGTGGAGTTATATGAACAAAATGTGGCGGCCCATTCCTTTATTGGCTATTTGGGCCATTTGGAAATGGCGAAATGGGATGATTTTCAATTCAAATATGGAATCTCCTTCTTCTGTTGTAGAATCCATCTATTGTCTATACAACACACTCGATTTTTGAGGTCAAACCAGGGTCTGCAATGGACGAATGTTTTCTACATGGGAGCCCACGACAATTCCACGCGCCTATTTTGACGGAGCTACACAACATGGTTCGTGTGCATGTGGAGTATACATTATTCCAAAAGCTGGTCAAGCCTTTGAAATACATTGGAATGGTGGACCAGGGTGCAACAATAGAGGTGAGGCGATGGCCTTCGCTGGTCTTTTATCCCTTTGTAACTCTCTTGACCTTGGGAGATTCTAAAGTCATCATTGACCACGTTCAATCAAAACACATTATAAAAAATATCAATCTTACTGGATGGCTGAACAGAATAGAGGCTTTATGGAGTAGTAGGATGGACTACACAATTACACATATTGAAAGGGAAAAAAACAAAAGGGCATATGCTTTATCCAAAATGGGTCTATCTTCTCCCCAAGGATTTTGGAGGATGCAAATCATGGTGGACAATATCTCCTACCAGATCCAGGACTTTTGCTTAGCAGGTACATAATTTTCTTACTAATGATGAATATCTGGTATGTATCTTCTCCCACTTTTTGCCTTTCCATTGTGAAGGAATTCTCATATATTTGTCATAGGGATCAGTTTTCTCACTTTCTGTTGTTCTTATATACTTTTTCCTTCACATGTTCCATATGTGGCTGAACATGTTATCTTTTTATGTCCTTACCACTTTGTGTGGCATTGTTCCACATTTCTGCCATAGCTGCTAATTTATTTTCTTTTCTTCTCATATATATGCATTCGATGTAAAATCTTATTTGATGAATATAATACAAATATATAGTTTAAAAAATTGATTTCTAATTTCGTTATTAAAAA
>APFE030947226.1:0-12541 GCA_000404065.3 Pinus taeda | reverse complement strand
GAGGGGGAGGCTTACTATATAAGGTAATTATAGTTAGTTATGGTCACCATGTCTTACTATGGTTGACCATAATCAACTATTGTAGCTTGTAGATATCTATGGTCACCATTGTCAATCATCAACTGTAGTTGACAATTCATGATGGTGGGCAATAGTCGACCATCAACTTTAGTTAGCCATCAAAAGGCATCGTCAAAAATGGTCAATGATGATCAACCATGACAAACCATGGTCATCTCTAGTTGACCATAGTCAACCTTGGATAATGATAGTCAACCCATGCTCAACCTGGGAAACCATTATCAACCATGGTTAGAATGGTCAATTATCCTCAACTTCACTTAACAATGGTCAACATTAATGTAGCATTATTAAGTTCATGTAACATTCAGATGTCATTGAATTAATGGTTTACCATGGACAAATCGTATTCAACCTTTGTTAACCTCATAAACCATGATCAAAAGCATCAACCATTTGCAACCATTGTTCACCATGGTCAACAAATCCACCCCACACACGTCGGTCATAAACTTGCATAACCACATTAGTAAATGTGGTTGATACACACCGATTGATGTCATTTTCTACCTTTCATATGTTAATCAGTGTAACAAGTTCATGTAACATTCAAATGTCATTACATTAATGGTTTACCATGGACAAACCGTATTCAACCTCTGTTAACCTCATAAACAATGATCAAAAGCATCAACTATCTACAACCATTGTCTACCATGGTCAACAATTCCACCCCACACACGTCAGTCATCAACTTGGATAATCACATTGGTAAATGTCGTTGATATACACCGATTGATGAAATTTTCCACCTTTCATATGTTAATCAGTGTATGAAAATGATATATATCAATGTATATAAACCACTTTCACTAATAAAATTATACTAATTATTTATATTTTCAAAATATATATTTTCCAACTATTATAGATTTCAATGTTTTAGATTGTAATTTGGTCAAATAATTCTTAATCCAATCTTTATCTTTTAAAATATGAAATACGTTTTTAATTACATATATAAATCTAATACTCTAAAAAAACCTCTAAACACTCAAATAATGAAAAGCTCACCAATCAAACTTACCGTTACAATAAATCCCAACTAAATTATAAACAAGTTAAACCAAAAACTCTTCCCCTATCAAACTTACAATTGCAATGAATGCAAACCAAACCCAATTATAGACCAATTAAACCTAAAAATATGTAGTGGAAAAGTCGAAAACATATAACATATGTATTACAACTCTAAAGTCTACTATGAACATAAGCATCGCCACATCCCTGACACTACATCCAGGGAAGCATCACAGAAATTGTTAATTGAACTTTGAAGATTCGGTAGTGTATTGGAATTTTTATTCACGGCATCCTAAAACATGAGTGCTTAAATATGTTTAGTCTTTAGTCATGTAGGTTTAATTCGAATTACCTATCAGAGTACAATTACGCATAATATGATTGTGACCATGGACATTTTGAACCGATATAAGTGCCTTTAAAGCAGGTAAGCAAACTTCACCTTTTCATTCCTCCTTTGTAACGGTTGGTTCCATATTTATTACAATATAGAACATAGCTGCTCGTGCACAGACCTGGCGAAGAGTCATTTTCAAAAAACTCTTTGGTAGCCACGCTGTATGTTTTATACATTGTATTCTATTCCATTTATATATATATTTTTATTTAATATATTTATATATATATTTGTTATATATATATAATTATTATTATACAAATGGTAATTATTAATCATTTAAAAATAAATAATCTATAATTATATCATTAAATTATGGAATAAAATAGGTTAACGGACAACTATCAACCATAATATTAATCAATAGTTAATTGTTTACCAAATAGGCCATCTCTACACTTAAGTATGAAGATTGAAATGTCAAAGCAATAAGAAGGGCCACTCACTAAACACCTCTACAAAAGAGTTCACATATTGCAAAATCACCCATGTTAGCAAATGTTGTAGTTGTGTCGTAGTGTTACCACGCACGTTCTTCCGCATCTTCACAGCAAATTTTCTACCATCATCTATACCATGATCCTCATCTTCACACTTTGCCTCTTTTCCATCTTTTATTTTCACCTTGATCCTTTAGGGACACTAAGGAACACCACTTAATTTTGTTAAAACTTTCTAATCTATGCCTCAAAATTGGATAGAAAAAACTTAATATGCATCTTCAATGATTTTGGATTGAGTGAAAAGTAATTTCTATTAAATCCATGAGAAAGGATTTCAAAAATCAACACCACCAACATTGGGGTTCATGTAGATCTTGTTTCTCTTGATTAAATTACAATCACATACATTCATATAGATAGAATTCAATGAAAATGTTGCAATCTCATCAATCTTGAAATCATAAAGACAATTAAGTTGGCTAAATTTTCAATGGGATATGAAATTGTGCTTTCTCTATATGAAGTTGGATGAGGTAAAAGATATTTGAATTCAAGCATAGTCACATAAACCATGTGGAAAAAATACTAGATTAACTACTTGAAAAATAGGAAAGAAGAGAGAGTGAAACCATTGAAAATTTAAATGATAAACCAAGGAGATGGGTCAACTAATTTGAATTAAGTTGTGGATTTCATTTGCATTCACTTACTATAACTCAAAATTCACTTTTCCTAGTTGGAGAATGAGTCGAAAATCGACTAGGAGAGTCATCAATAGAAAAATATCCTAAAATAGATTGAGTTGGAAGTAAGTGGAGTTAAACTACAAAATAAGACTAAAAGTCAACTAATAAGGGGAGGAGAGAAAAAGATGGTGGTTTACTACTACAAATCAGAGAGGAAGTGTGTACCCACTATAGAAGGCCTAGATATTGGATAATTTAAATTAATGGAGTGGAATTATCTATACTATTGTTCAACCAATGCCTAATCGGTTACACATGTCATCATAGGTGGAATCTTATATTTAAAATATACTTACTAAAAATAAAGAGATTTAAAAATAGAAAATGTTTTGAATAACTGATATCACATACCTCCTTTACACCATATTAAAAAACACATACTATTGGAAGATACCTCTTGACACAATATTGAAACCACATAATTTTTCTTCATTAAATTTAGCCTGGATTATATGTAATAGTTTTCACATGCATCTATATATAGTCATCTCATAAACCAAGTTAACACAGTCAATTCTACACATCACATCGCAGAGAAAAGAATCAATCATGATAATTCAAGATCCTGCATTTGAGTTTCCTTCCTTTGAGGATTCAACACAAGAATTAATGGAGACTATGTTATAAATACATGGTAGCAAGCTTTACCATATAACATGTTCATAGTCCTATTGTCATAGTCAAAAGTATCACTGACATATATCTTAAGCAATATGAATCATAGTGAATAAATAGTTAAGATGACCTTTAGTGGATGCAATTCATGGTGCAAAAGGTCTAGAATGAATAACCTGAACCACCGGCTATACAATAGAAACTTTAACAACATAATTATTCATCATACCTAGTTGTCTCATGCATCATTATTCAATCGTCTTCCTACACAAGGATCACACATGCAGCTATACATATATGTTGAGACATTTCGACAATATACAGGGTAAGGAACAACATACAGTACATCCCATGCAATGGAATTTGACAAGAGAAATGGAAATAATGTCACTTGGAAAACCGAGCACCACCACCCAACCTAGAACTGACTTCCTCTAGTTCACCCATGAGCTTAGAGTTCTTAACATGGATGAACTCCCTCTTGTTGATCTCTTCAATGGGTATTTAATACCCTCTTTCATGATATGGTTTCCATTAGTGGTTTCCCTCTTTTATGGATATTTTTTATCCATTTGCCTAGAATTTTCTAAGAAAATCTTGCCTTTGTCTCCCACGAGGCTTTTCCTCATGAATGCTTTCCTTTTTCTCCCGCAAGGATTTTATGTTTTTCTTAACTTAACATATTTCTCCGGCTAAGTATCTTAATGAATATTGATCTCCAATCCATTAATCATATCTATAATTGGATCTAGAAGTATTATCGTGAAAGAATTATCCCTTTCCATTCACCCATGGGATTTGGCAAGAATCTCATCTCTTGGTGTCTTATTTTTTCCAAGTAATTAAATTATTTTATTTATTTAATAATAAGGTATTTACTCCAGGATGTGGGTGAGACATCGGCAGTTATGGAGGCGCCACTTGCCGGACATGGGCAGCCCCAAGATTTATGAAGGCATTCAATGCTGGAACGCCGCCATGGAATATAGGGCGGGGTTCAACCTGGAGGCACATTCATTGTGCCATTCTTGCCGTAAGCTCATCTGCAATGAGCATTTATGGCGATTGAGGTTCGAGGCACAGGTTCAGTGGTTAAATCAGGTGATGATGAGGTTCAATTCATGTTGGGTCATATGCAGCTCTTGGCCTTTGATGCTCTGTGCTTCCTGGTTCATGCTCTGGCTCCTGCTTGCGCACCCGTTCTCAGGGAAGCCTCACCCTCCTTCCCTCTTCTCGTTGGTCCTTGTTCTGAAAGGAGCGGGGACTGCGAATTGGCGTCCCTCCCCTTCTCCGCCTCTGCCTCAATTCCGTCACCCTCTCGGCTCCTTCTCCTCGGCTTTGTTCCAAGTATGGTCAGGCCAAGGCAGCGTCCGCCTTGCTGTCGGGGCTCGGCCAGGGGAGAGTCCTCTCGGCCTCCTGCTCAGATTCCTAACCCCTATCGCTGTCGGTACTGTTGCCATGGTTTCCCTGACACCACACCAATTCAAGCCAGTCAATTTGTGGATTCCTGTAGCCCTAACCCTTCAGCTCCTTTGCCAGCCTTTGGCTCAGCCATCTTCACCTTCAGTAGCTCGTTGGACAGGCCTCACATCAACGCTCATGTGTCGGTTCTCTTCCTGGATGAAGCGCCATCTGGCAGTGAGGAGATCCGTGGCAAACAGCAGCAGCACCAAAACGAGGGCTTAGCATTTGCTGAAGAAGTGCCAGGACGGGTGGCAGAGCAAGGCCTGACGCTGTCGGAGGCGTCAACTTCTAGAGCGAGGGATGTCAACCTGGTTCCCCAACCTGCTGCAGCGGAAGATGAAGAGTCTTGGGGATGCCCAGTGGTCGAAGAGGAGCCAGAGCAGTAGCCAGCCCTCCGCTCAGCTCCACCGACTCCAACCCCCTTCAGGTCTTGTTTTGGCACTCAGCTCTTATAATTTCACTGTCTTTCTGGTCTTCTCTAATTTTGCCCCAGCGTGGGATATTGTCAATGTTTTTATGGTCTTGTCTATTACTGCCCCTGCATGGGATAATCCGTTTAACTGGTCCTGTTTTAAGATGCCCCTGGGTGGGATCACTATGTTTGCAGTTGGTCGCCCCTGCGTGGGCTCTGTTATTTTGCCTGTAGTCGGTCGCCCCTGCGTGGGTTCAGCTATTTTGCCTGTAGTCGGTCACCCCTACGTGGGTTCAGTTATTTTGCTTGGAAGGGGTTATTTTTTGGAGAGATTCAGTCCCCCCACGTGGGTTGATACCTGGCTCAGAATGCCGACGCCTGGCCTTAGGCGGTGACACCACATGACTGTAATGTACTGCCCGTTGATGGAATTAATAGATTAGTTTTTTAGTGAGAAAAAAATAATAATAAGGTATTTACTTTCTTTGTTACACATCAGACCTATAGTTTCTAAGCTTAGGTTAGTTAATTTTTACATACAATGGAGGGGTGTTACATACTCCCCCCTTAAATTTACACCCTCCTCGGTGTATTACTGAATTTCACAACACTATTTCTCATTCACAGGTAGTTATTTCTTACTTTACATACTCACATGGCCTTGATATCTAAATCAAGTCTTCCATTTTATATTGGTTACAAAGGAGTTTTACCAAAAAATCTCCTTCCATTGTTACTTGTAACATTTGCTTAGATCAATTTTGTGAGAGATTTCAGATGCAGAAACTCAACTTTGTTTACATTTGACAAATCAACATGTATAAAAATATCACATCAGGTTAGCTCAAAATAACCATAAACTATAAATCATATGTACTCATCAATTATATATCATAGAAAATCCACATAGATCATAATCATAATCACATGCATACAAAATAAAAATAAAACACTAATACTTATCCTTGGATCACTTCTTATCTTCTTTCTTCTCTATGCACTCCGGGTCAGTTGCCATACCAAAAAATCACCCAGTTCCTTATCTTCTATCATGTGCACCTGCACATAGTGTGCATTACACACACACAAGTATACATGTCATATAGTATCATGCAATACGTGCATCCATACCAATACCATATGTACCGTTTGTACACAGTACCACATGTACACATGTACCCAATATTAATGTCCATAACATCACATACATGACATATCTTTCATCCACATGTTTTCAACCATGTTAGTATTATGCCAAAAATTCCTTAAATTATTCATATTACCTTTAGGCAAGTCTCATCAAACTATGATTGGTTTGTCAACTAGAGAATAAGGAATTCCATGGACCTGTTCAATTTCTGAAACCAGAGCATACATAAATAATTATTATGTCAAAGTCTTCAAGTGATTTTATTTAGCTAATACTTTTCATGTATCTTATGGTTGCAGTACAATGTCAAAAAAATAGTATCATAGAGGTAATCATGCATACTACAACTTTATCATACCATAACTTTGAGATTTGGGATTAAATTTGTCACTTAGAGAAGGTTTTAACAACACTGGAATATGACCTCCACTTAATCATAAAGAAAACTATTGACTGTGATAGTTAGTCTAGTATGGACTTGAATGTTATATTTGAAGTCTAATAACAACCTTAACTTTGTTTTTAACCAAGAAAATAAGTGTTTGGTACTCAGAGTACTCCACACTTAACTAATCATGTCATATGATCTAGTGTTGCTCATTGTACACTTCTTCCAACACCTTGTTGGCCATGAATTCAGTGTATGCCTAAAACCAATTGAACAATCAGTATGCAAATACATAGATTTCCCTTACATGAGTTATAAATGAAAGTTACAATATTCTCAATTTCACACCCTCCAAGTTTTTAGGCACTATGCGTACCGAGGTGTCAACCTAGGTCATTTATATGTTTACACCTCACCTTAAACCATAAATCACCCCTGACTACAAGAGAATATAACTCATTTATCAATTATCTTGAATTCATGTGTTGTTTCTGCAATACTTGTTATGTTGTTCTATTCATAACGAGACAACAATATTAATGCAATCTGACTGACAGACCTATTCTAGATTGTTTGAATAGATTGCTAGATACCCAATATCTTTATGCACAAAAATCCTAATTACTAGTGCCACTTAGCCATCATCATTTTAAATTAGAGACAAGTTTTTCCATGATTTTTTATCCGCCTTCTTCCTCGTCTAGAACATTTTATATGTTCCATTTTACTTGATGCATCCATTATTTTACTATCACCCTAAGATATTTTGATTACCTTAAGTTTTATTATTGAAAAGTTTTTGGTTTAATAATTATTGGTTTATTAATTCAGACCAATTATGTTACGAATCTAGTGTACAATTCCTATTAATCATTAGGCTCCTCTGAATTGGTCTAATGCATTAAGCACCACATATCCAATTTGCAAGTATACTTTATTCCTATAAAGTAGAAACACATTGATCATTTTTACCTTATCAATTTCCACAAGAAGTAAATTTCTAATATCTTCCATCATTTTACTGGAAGCATATTTTTGAAAGGTTCTTATTTGAGAAATGTTAACATAACCCCATCTATAACTAGAAATATATGTACATTAAGGTTGTGTAGATTGAGGTTGCACACTTTAAACTACAAATTTTTACACATTAGAATTTCAGTGAGCCTTGGAGTATGTGCTCTTAAGCTTAATATTGTCTTTCTTCTATTAACCAAGAGTCACCAGGAGTTTTGTTTACACTCCCATTATGTATTTATACTAGACGTACTTTTGGCATTAGTCCCATTGACCTTCTTATTACAGTCAAAATTTATTATTGTATGGTGTCTCCTCCAACATGGATATAGTGAGTTGCACTGCATTTTTGCATTTCCTTCACAACTCTGACCCTAGTTCCATCCAGATTGGAATATAATTTGTGTCTCTTATCTACTTTAGCTATAATTACCGAGATATTTCTTTACTCAATGGAACCTGAAAGTTCCAAACTATGCATGTCCAATTAATTACACATATTGCTTTTGAATATTGGAATAATAACTTGATAAGGTTTAGTTCCCTCCAATAGTGTATATGTGGATCATTTTCCTACTAAGGGTGAATTAAATAATTCATCCATTGGCAAAACCATATAAAAAATGAATTGCGTCATTACATGTAGATACACCAATCATCATAATAATAAAATTATGTAGTCTCGATAGGTTACGAGGACCTATATTCCATGAGTAAAATCTTCAGAATTTATTTTAGGATGGGACCCACTTAATTAACCATCAATTTTTGGAGATTTATATAGTGTCCATTTATATACTTTTATTTTAAATATTTCTTCATGTTGACCATGATCTATGGAAATGACACTTTCCATTTTATCTTTTCTGTTTTCCATTTACCTCATAAGAGTTCAAAATTCCTTCTCTTAAGATCTCTTATAAGTATCAGATTAATTCTATTAAGCTGTGTCCTTGCATAATAATTGTGCAACTCATAATTTTAATTTTAATATGAGTAAAGGAATATGGTGATGGTATGACATAAGATACCTATTGGCAGACAATTAAATGTAGCATTCAACTTTCTTTATTCCTCAATACTCTCTTCATCACATACATGTATATTTATAACCCATAATGACCATCTCACTAGAATTCCTCATCCAAAATTTTAATACAATAATCATACCCTACAATTTGTTCATTTATCAAGTTCGACTATGAACAAGGGCTATCAAGTAAAATATTGTAAACCACTTTTACATTATGGTATAGTGTCCTTGTGCCCTTCCAAGATCATTCAATGATAACTTAAGTTTTGGGGAACATATAATGAAATAAAAATTTACCTTCAACACAATTCCCAACACTTAATAATTAGGAAAAATAAAACAGTGACCAATTTGTCCATTTCTACTTATGAAAATGAATCAACATGTTATTTGTCGTTATTTCATTGTATTACTCTCAAATCCAGCACATCACTGCAAAGTTATATTTTATATAACCACATTACAAAATCTTTCTAGTTTTCTCCTCTCCACAATTCTACTATAGCTATCCACCATGGTGTATGAAATACCACACTTAGAATTAAGTTAAAGTGCAAGGATTAAATCTAAACTTTCAAACTCGGCTGTCTTTGAACCATTTGGAGAGTATATCGATTACTGTAATTATAGTAATTCTACATAATGGGTTTATTGAAGAGCGATGAGAATCTCTAGTCTAGAAAAATATTATCTATGCAATTGCTATTATATAGATCGATGTCATTATCCTATATATCATGATACCACCACAAAGTATAGCCACACCAGATAGTATATAGAGACAACAAATGTCATATATGTTTACTACAAACTACCAATATTCTAAGGTTCCTCTGATAAAATGCAAAGCGAATCATGAAGTGTTAAAAGAACGATCCACAGTTTGAATCTATGCCACCGGGAGTGTGCAATATCATTACAATTGTAGGGCAACCAAAATAGCTGTCTATTGAGTCACACCATGCAATGCTATATTTGATGTACACCTTCTCTACATTATTTTATTTCAAATTCATTGTATCATATTTACACTTGCAAGAGTTATTTTGACTGGACTTATGTTAGATCGATCCTCAGATCCTGAATATCAATAAATTTGTCTGTATATAAAGGAATTACAAGGTTGCCCCCCCTTTGGTTGACCAAAGCCCACTATTAGAAATTGCCCAGATCTATACTAATAGCCTTGAGTGATTTGATTGAAACCTCAGAAAGTTTATTTTAAGACCCTACAAATTTTCTTTTCTCCTCACGATACACAACAACATAACCGTGTATGCTATAATTCTTGCTTCTTGGATGTTGGAAAAAATTTTAGGTACACAAAATGGTTGGAATATTTTACAACCCTAACAAATGAAATCGTTAAATTTTGTGTGATAGCTTGCATTTAGTGGTTTGGGAACATATTTCTCGTTGAAATTGTAAAGAAGATTACCTTTCTTTTAGAACTGATATGCTCACTACAACGTTGAAGAAAGCAATGCAATGTATTTCTATAGCATGTTTGGTGTTAGAATAGTTTCATTCCCTTAGCACTGAAATTGTATGATAACAGATTCCACCAATTATCCACTACTTCAATGCCTCTTCATGAAGATAGAAATTGAATAATCTTGTCTGATTTCTATACTCAAATAAGAAAAGATAAACCTATTTGATTAAAAACCATTTTGTGAATCACTCCAAGAGCATCATGGATTTCACACCAATGTGCAATGTATGATAATTGATTTAGAAACATATCACTACCTACACCATTAGTGGGAGAGACTAAATGACTTAATAAATATATCACAAGATTCCCATGAAAATTAGGTTCTAATCCTCATGATATTTTGTAGCTTCAATGTTCAGAAAGTGTATGAGTAGAAGAAACATTAGTTAAGTAGCTACTCCTAACATTCAATGCAATTTGTAACACATCATACCTTAGGAGGCTCCATTTTTGGGGAAAGCTCACCACCAACATACTGTAACCCAGGTGGATTACATGCATTGATGCGCTCTGCCTATTGTACAACTCTATGATCCATCCAAAATATTACATTTTGTCTTGAAACACCACTCTAAGAAACAGTAACATGAGAGTCATCCGCACCCACAACAACAAGAAAGCACGTAGCAGCAAAACCCACATTGGAATTTTTTCAAAAGAAAATTTTGCCAATTTGCATGCTTCTCTGGTTGTTGCACATATTGCATGCCATATATATGTTGATGATTTCTAATTTGGATATGTGGAAATATCAACAACTAGTTGTTAGAAAATTTCTATAGATTTTAACACAAGCAATTTTTCTTGTTACACAAGTTGATATGGATTAATCGTTTTAACATCAACAAATTATTATCGGATTACATAGTCGAAAAAAGGTACTAACGATGTTGATGTTGAAGCATGAGCTATGTAGCTGTTACTTTCGTTGCCTCCATACAATCACCCTCCTTCCATATATGTAAATGATGCAAGAGCATGAGGCTTAAAAGACAAGAGGCTTCGTATTATTCCAAAAATAGAAAAAAAGTTACAAGCAAAGGAGTGGGGTCCTTTAGCTATCAATTTTCAAATCTTTCTAGATATGATCTAGACTAGAATCTAGGATATAGATTATCATGTAATAAACTCAAGTAGTTAGATGTAGTGGAGATTTTGGAGGAGAATATCATGCAGATTAGATAGGATTACTTAGTTCGGTCCTTTGATTTCAGATCTGGTTGTTAATTGAAACAATACCTATGTAAGTTACGAAACATAATAAGGGGATTTTGACTGATTTGGCTTGTTTTGCCATATATAAGATTTAGTTGCATAAATATCTCTCTATGTCTTTCTGTGTTGATTTGGTTAGTCTTGGAGGTGTTGCATCCCTCCGTAATATCACTGTGTTTTTTTGAATTTCTTTTTTAGTTCTGAAAGTTTCGAGTGTTGTGTGATTGAGTTTAGTCTCTTTCTGCATGCATTAAAAACTGCGGGGTTTCTTTTTGTGTGTATTAGTAACTATGGGGTTTGAAGGTATATGGTTCCTTGATCAGCCTTGAAGGGCCGCACTCATCCTTAGCCATTGATCTTAATTTCAACGACTTACGTTCAATCAATAGCGGGGGTTAGCTTGGTGTTAACTTGTGGTTTAATTAGAAGTTCTGCAGGGCAGAGGATCCAATGGATATCATTATCCAACAGATATCGAGCTAAAGAAATGGGTGGATGTTAACTTATGAATCAGACCCGACATCGATTACATTACAGTCTATAAACCCCATCAGATCTGTCCTAAGGAATTAAGCACGTGGGAAAAGCTAGACCTAAACTTCTATAGGGCAAGTGTTTATAAGCCTCATCAGTTCTGTGAGGCCAGTTAAAGGTTGCGCATATTTTTGAGTGACGAGATGGTGACTATTGGATCACTAAGGTTGTCGACCATTTCATCAATCTCACATGGCTTTAGACATAAGTAATTAAACCTTGCGTAATAGTCTTGTGATTGCGATGTTTTAAAAGATTTTTAGGGCTCATGTTGTTGGGGAAATATTAAGAGGTTCTGATAGCTTAGCAGAATAGTTATCTTTAGAGATAGATGAGTGATACTCCAAGAGTAGTAGAAGAAGAGATTCATCCTGGACTAGAGGAAATACTTTCCAGTATTGAACGATTTTCATTAATGCCTGCACCCCGACCACCATTTGTGGTATCAGAGCAGCTTAAAGACACTGAACAGGATCTTAGTTGTCAGAGAAAAAAATCCACTATGACTTTCAGAGTTGGAATAGG
>APFE030947221.1:0-13307 GCA_000404065.3 Pinus taeda | reverse complement strand
CATCAAGGAAAGGCAAAGAACCAATGGAAGGCATTAGTCATGCAGGTCGACAAACTCATGCTTCCATTAGGTCCACTTCTATTGTCATTGGTGGCATTGATACTAAGGTTGCAGATCAGGCTGAGGCATCCTCAGACTCTGAACCATATGATGTCTATGTAGCTCCTAATGATGATCCTGTGTCTAGTAGTGGTGATGAACTTGATGATTGATCATGTGTACACTGTAGACTTGTAGTAGGCCAATGGCCTCATAGCTTGCAGCATTGTTTTTGGACTTTATAGGCCATTTTGAGCCTCATTTCTTATGTATTTTTCTATTTTGTCGATGATATGTATTGTACTCGGTGCCATTTTGATATATTCACCTTTACATGGTATATAAATGAGCAAACTTTGCATATTTTGTCTTTATTGGCTTGGAATCATGGTTTTACATCTTAAAATTAGTTTTGTTTCATTAGAAATTAATTATTTAATGTATTTTTTTAAAACCGGTTCGTTTAGACCAAACCAGTCCCGGTTAGACCGGTTCCGGTCGGTAAACCGGTTCATTAGGTGGACCGGTCCGGTCACCGGTTCCGGTTTTAAAAACATTGTAGCCAACAACCCCTGACAACCACTTTGTAGTCGATGTGATGTGCCACTTTATCTCTACCACTTGCATCAGTTGTGTGTTTCCTCACCCATTTGTCAAGAGCACATGTTAGAATGTGGGAAATTCGACCCAAAAGTTATCTTTTTCATTGTGCAACCGAGATCTTTTGCTTGTTTTTCATTTGGGCATTTTGGGCATGGATTATTGGGTGACTTGGAAAAATGAAGAGCTTTGACCGTGGTTTTGTTTCGTCTCCTTAAATGGGTGAGGGTGGGGTTAATCTTCAATCCTAATCGTGTGGGATCTCGCTATTGACCTATGGATTACTACTTGGGAAACCCTAATTGTAGTAGTGAGGTCCAGTTTTCCCATTCCATATTTATCATTTCCCTTTGTACATTATGATCCCTATTCACTATTTCCTTTCTTCAGGTCCAAATGACCATTGGGTCCACAGGGCACTGGCACACCCATTCCTCTTGTCCACATATTTGGGTTGGGCCTAGAAACATTGCCACGGAGGTTGATGCAGCTAAAAGAAAGTTAAAATCATATCATGGCCACCAGCAAGAAACAAAAAGAAAATCACAAAACGCAAAAGATGGTCGAGACATTAAATAATAGCACGTGTGGAAAAGCCAAGCATGAGCTCCAGCCCTTATCATTATGTCCATCACCCTGGTTCCTAGGGCCCATGATTGCCCCATCACATCATAAAAGGAACTCATGCACATCCCAACCCCTGGTGACCGATAAACTAGCTCACCTTTAAGGTGTTATAACTCCTATACATCATTCACAGCATGTTCTCATGTCCTAGAGTTTCAAGCAGTAATACAAAGAAAAAACAACAAAAAAAGGCAAAAGGCAAATAAGACGGGTGGAGAATGTGAAAATTCCTTGAAATGAAGCAACTGTAGTTAATTCTCCTCACTGATTAGCAATTTATTAATTTTCTTATTAATATTGAATTAATCACACTGCAATTTGTTCACCAAATAAAATAAACGTTGTAGAAATAAAAACGTTGGAACTGAGAAATATGCTAGCGTACACACAAAATGAAACAATTACTTTTGGATAAATGTCCTCGAAAAAACCCAATGTGGGAAAACCAATGCAACCGCTGAGGGTTTTAATTATTATGCAACTGTGAAGTTCTAAGTACAATAAATATGGATGCCCAACTAGCTTATCCACTCTCAAAGAAATATTGGTAAAATCAACTAAGGGTAATTACCCTCCTCTCCAAGCAATCCCGGCAATTGACTCACTCTAAAAGGCTAGTTGTCCAACCCCTACACAAACCCTTTTGTGTTGCTCCTACGCTGACCTCCACTCGTGAGGCTAACAAACACTCTCACAACAAGCCATCATGCCTGTCTCTGCTGCTGGAAGTGACTCTTTGGCTCTCTGGAAGCCATTCTCGATATCTAGATGTTGAATTGAACATCCCCATAACTAAATCAAATTGTCCTCTTGAGGCATTGTGCAACCCCTGCACAGCCTCCTAGAGAATAAACTCGTCCTCCTCTCTTGATTCTCTGGAATTGAAATCCTCCTCTGAAATCACTGTCTTTGCCCCTCTGTGTCCATTCTAGCTCAAACTCTCTTCCTCTACTTGACCTTTGATGCTAGATAGCTCAACCTACCAAGGAACTTGCACTACTGGCCCTCACTCTCTGTGTTTTTGTGTGTTTTTCCATCTACCCATCGGCCTCTTCTTATAATCTCCAATTGAGTATTCAACGGCCAAGATTAAAACTTAATCAATGGCTGAGATCATCTCCAAGTCGATCCATCTGAGTTTCTACAGAATTCTCACCTTTCTCAATTAATTACTATTAATTAATCGATTTCCCTAAGTTAGACTTGGGAATTTTTTATTATCGATCAATTAATTTAATTGAGCCATCTATAGGTGGAATTTCCAGAAATGACTTCTAGGTTTTGGAAATCTCTTGTGTTATAGCCTCTCCACAAAGTTTGAGACTAGAACATCATCTGATACTACAAAAACTAACACTCCCTCTGAGCGAGGAAGGTGTTCTCCAATTGTCTCCATAACATCCTCCATACACGCTGCTAATGTCTAACAATTGTAGTTGCCTGCCACTGTCCACCAACCACTGCACTAACTCTGATTCATCTGCTATCAATTGTAGCTAAACCACATTGTTGCTGAAACTTCACTGTACAACTTGTATTGCTGCCAACTTTGCATCTACACTACAATCCATCTAACACTCCCTCTCACTGTTGTTATTGTTGCTGCCACTACCGCAACTAAGAAGCATCCAAAATATTGAATATTGAATCAATTGTCTTTGTGTTGCAATTGTCTCCTGAGTCTCTAACTGCTACTAGCCTCTACACTGTCTACTGGGAAATTTGCGCTACTATTGACTCTACACTATGCCTCCTGCATTGTTATCAACATTACTCTGCGCCCCTCAACATCTGACTGCAACTAGTTTGCAACTGTCACTCTGGAACTGACTACACCAATTGACATTGATCCTCCTGCTATTGAACTGTGGGCCCCTGTAGCAAGGGTAATGATCCAAGAGGAAACACTTGTTTGATCCCATCCTCCTAGGACCTTGACCAGAAATTCTACAACTTTGAACTCTGATCTACTCATACCACTATTGCTACTGCTTTGTTACTATCTCTGCACTGTTGTTGCAATAATGAGTCTGATCTCCCTAGATCCTAAAGTGCTAACTTCCATAGGGATGCTCCCTTTGAAGCTAGACTCCCTCTGAGTCTCGATCTCCCTATGGGAAATCTCTTTGCTCCCTCTTGGCAACTCGCACTGTCCTCCTACACAGGAAACTGAACTGCATAGCTCTGCACTGGGAATCTCCTAGTTGGCACTGCACCTACATCCTACAACTAGACAAATCACACTACTCATGTCATTGCAGCTAGCTCTACTGACACTAAATCTTGTTATTGTGATACTGTGGGCTCCTATAGCAAAGGTGATGATCCGCTGCAACAATCTGGAACTGATCTAATTGATCTCCTAGTTGTAATAGCGTTGAACCCTTCCCATCTAGCACAATGGAATCTCATACTCCTCTACCTAGATCTGGTGCCCCGCTATCTCCTTTTGAGCTTGGTCCCTGTCTAGAATCCTTCTTCGCTTTGCAACTCGCACTAGAAAATCTGAACTTCCTCCAACACTCGTCTTCGACAACTGGAAATCGATCTCCTACCCAGATCTACATTCTGGCTAACTCGCACGCACTGGTTTCTTTCACTAATGTTGTTCAGGTCAGGTGGTTCAGCAGCCCAAGTCTTAGGCACCTCCTCCATAGGTACACAGGTCCTTTAGAGAAGTATATTGGCATAAACAAGTAAAGCATTGAGATTCATGGGCCTCCTAGCAGCAACATTGGATGACACATATCCCAAGGAACCTCCAGCAGCAAGGACGTTGGTTGACTTTGTCCTAGATTTCATAATTCTTTAGGATGACATAGTTGGACCCAGCATGCCCCTAGGTTGGCCTTGACACAAATTGATTGATGGCAGTTGATTCAGAACCCAGAGGAGGATGGTCTAACATTGGGAGACTAGGGAGGGCTTGTTCCACCTGATAAGCCCTCAACATTGGAGCAGAGGACGCCACTTTTAGCAGTTGGAGACCCATGGAGATCACTTTGTGGTGCCCTAGTTGGACACTGGGACTCCATAGGACGAAATGAGGTGGATTTTAGGGCCAACCCTCAAATCATGGACTTGACATGCTTCTACACCACCTTGGACACCTCATCACCCTTGGACATGCCATTTGGAGCACTTTCATTGGATGATATCAGCCCTAGAGAGCTTACGGCTCACATGTGTGGCTAATTAGGGATAATTTCATAAAGTTAGTGGGTTGGCTTGTAACCGAAGCATATTTTAGCATCAGACTTGTTATAGGGGCTTTCATTACGCTAATTATTAGTCCTACTCATAAATAGAGGAGAGGCTCATTGTTTTAGATCATCATCACTTGTGACCTAAGTCACCGGGTTCTACGAATTTCAATGTTGAAATTCAAAATTCGTTGAACCTAAAATAAAATTGAATTTATTCGTTTATATCCACGAGAGAAATTCAAATTGAACTCAAAAGTGAATGTTAAAATAAAATTTGAATAGATTCAACGAGGGTTTAATCCTTTTTATTAAAATAGGGACCTCAATTCTTGAAGCCTCCTTTTATGCAGTTATAATCAAAATTGTAAATGTATGTAAAAATAATTATTTACATAACTTAAAAGGTTTTTAATAATAATAGTTTAAATTAATATAGGTTATTATTTATTACAATAATTACAAATTTTAATATATTTATATATAAAAAAAAAAAAATTTACATAATAATTTAGGGTTTATATCATCATAATTTAAATTTATATAGTTTACTTATTCATCACTATAGTTATATATAATAATATATAAATTTTAGTATAAATATATTAAGTTATCGCTGTTAATGAATTTAATTATTAATAGATAATTAATATTATGATTATTTAATATTTGGATTATACTATGAATGTTTTATATATATATATATATATATATATATATATATATATTATATATATAAGACTTGTCAAACTTCATGTCGAATTTTATCATCTAAATTTTTATTGTCGAATTTCCTTTCAAATTTTAAGGTTGTCGAATTTGTTGATTTTACTAGGGCATTACAAGAACAATTTATTCTCATAGATAACAACTTCAAAATCATTATTGGCATTAGTTTTCATATAAAATTTTGCATCATTAAGCAGTTAAAATATAAACCATTCACCGTGAAGAGAGCAATAGAGAAATAACCAAGAAACCATGAAACGAGACACAAAAATTAGGCTTGAGGCCAGGGGAAAACCCACAAGGGGAAACCTAGAAATTCTTCCTCATGAGAGACAGAGAGAGTTCATAGTTCAACAATACATTAGAAGTAGCATCAATAGAATAACCAAACCAGTTACCAAGAGCAATAGAAACCCCCCAAGCCTTCCTTATGAAATTGACCATCTATTCTTCTTCCTCCTTCGCTAGAACAGATATCTCAAGATACAAATTGATGTGTGTACAAATGATGGAGGGACGACTCCTTTATATAGAGATTAAAGGGGGTTCAAATGGGTGCCTCTAAGGGCCCAATCGACCTAACCAAAAGATGGACAACTTAAATATTCTAGAGGTAAAATTCAAATTATAAATTTCACAATTTTCCTTACATGATGAAAATGTCAACCATGGCTACAAATTTTCAACACTCCCTCTTAGTTAGGGAGTATTTTGATCATAACTAAAGCATCACAATCCAATCTCAGCATTCCCTCTCAGGCAAGGAGTTATTCTTTCGGCTATACCATAGATCCCATCTCAGTTGAACAATGATGTCTTAATCCATAGAAGAAGAATGATTCACAATCGATGATAGGGGAGATCTATTTACCACAACCAAGTCAATGGCAATCATATATGACATTGGTAATGATCACACACACCCTATGGCCTCCGGGTCAACCTCCATGACCTAAAAGAGTATATCATAGATCTCATCTCAGATGTACATGTCTCAAAATAAGGAAAGTTGTTAGTTGCATCCTCATCTCATCTCATCTCATCATGGAAGAATGATCCACAATGACAATAAAGGAGATCGATTTACCACAACCAAGTCTGTGGCAGTCATAAATTACCTTGGTAAAGATCACATACACCCCATGTCCATTGACTGATCCTCAGCTATCAAGTGGTAGAACACCTGCATCCAACTCTTAGGGAGATAAATTTACCTTAACCAAGTCCATGGCAGTCACGTCCGACTTTGGTAAAGATCACACACACTTAAGTCTCCTCACCCACTGGCCAAATGGGTGGCAATCCCAGCAAGCTTAACCCTCTCAATATGGCCCTTGGCCAATAAAGACACAAAGGTGACTTGCAGGTAGGATGCATACTGAGGCATGTACTCAACCAAGTTCATGGCTTCAAGAAGTACCCTCACACCCAAGAATCTCGCTGCTCATTCCCCCCCACCAAGTCCATGGCTAGCCCAAAGACTGGAGGAAGGGCATATGCTAAGTGTTCTCGATCAGCAGTGTTCCCTCCCAAGGAAGGATACATTCTCCTGCACTCCAAGTTTCTCTCTGAGGAATAAGAACTTCGCTTTCGGCAAAGGCTTGATGAGAATGTCTACAACCTGCTCATCTATCGAGGTGTTGGAGCCTCACTATTCTACTTTGTACCATATCTTAGATGTAGTGGTACCTGATCTCAATGTGTCTTGACTTATCATGGAACACTGGATTCTTTGAAAATTTCATCCTGCTTTGATAGTCACGGTCGCATCTGACACATAGAGAGATTTCAAAGCCACATTTCCTCACAGCTAACCATACTAGCCGCAATATACTCTGCCTCGGTTGTACAAATCTTTGCTCCCTGCTCACCATGGCAGACTTCAAGCTAAAGAAGCACCTTGATCAGCCCAATCACATAATCATCAACAACTGGCTCAACAGGAGAAAAGTAAATATGGCGGACTTCAATCATTCTAGTAGACAACAACATCCAACTATACATTTAGCTTTAGCTAGGGCTTCACACAGAAGCAAACAATCCAATAGATAACAAAGGGCTTCTCATAGAAGCAAATATCAGCAACCTGCTTATCAGTAGAAAAGTGTGCCAAAGTCGAATCCATCAGACAATAAGGGGCTTCTCATAGAACCAAGCATCAACAACCACGATCGAATCTTTGATTAGTAACTGCTTTTGAATGCTTTTTACTTTCTTAGATTAGGATCCTCCTTTTCTTAGATTATTAGTGTTCTTTTTCATCAAACAGCTACCAAAGCATAAACCATAAAGAGACAAGAGACACAAAATATAGGATATCAGCCAAGGCCAAAACCTCTTATTCTTAAGAGGAAAACCCTAACAAATTCTTCTTCTTATTGAGATTCCAATTGACGAAAACCAAGACCAAGACCCTTGACCTATTTGCCACTCCAAGACCAAGACACAAGTTCTCTTGATGATAGTCAACCTTGTACTCCTTCCTTTGTCTTGGCTCCTCTTCCACTTCGACCTCCTTCTGCTTCAAACCTTTGGCCTCCTAGTATTAGGTCTACAATCCTAATTAAGAAATCTTGACTTGTACATAAGACCTTTTCTTATGCCTTGATTTACTTCCCTTGTGATGGAGTCTTCTTTTAGCTTGACTCGATTTTCCTTAAGACTTCAATCTAGTTAACTTGGAACTCGGCCTTATTGCAGCAGATGATCTTCACTTTCTTCGCACGTGTGATAGAAAGACCACCCTAAAACAAACCCAAAACCTGAAGCATAGAACTTTTCTCTACTTTCCTTCTCCTTTCGCTGATCTTTAGGCTTCCTCGTTGTACTTCGCATTTTTTTACTTTAGACTGTATGATGACCGAAATTTTGTCTCAGAAATGATGTCAAGCAGCCCTATTTATAGTTGTTTCCTTGTCAAAATAAGCCGACTTGTTGGAGGGTGAGCTGACATGTCATTTGGAGGAGATCTTTATACTATTTTGTAGCCGACATGAAGGAGAGGTCTTGTGCTTGTCTTGGAAGGCTTTTCATACCTATTAAATGACTCATATAAAATGTAGCATGCCCAAGAAGGGTCCTTTTATGACTAGCTGACAAATCCTAAAGGCTCACAATGGGAGCCATCACAAATAAAATTCCTTGCTCATGAAACCCATGAGACAAGCATTACAATAATAATTTTATTTTTCTTCTTCTCATCAATTACATAAAATCACAACTACACATGTCATTATGAAGATCGAACCTAGTTACACTTTTCAACAACTATTCCTTAGTGATAAGATGCATTAGAGATGTGATGCCTTACATAATCGAGCCACAAGAGCTAATATATCATATACAAGAGTATGAATGCCACAGGATTACTTGCATCACTCGCTTGATATCACAAACTATAATACCATAGAATTTACATAGAAAACTATGAAACAAAGTTAACTTGAGATCACAAGAGCTCACATACCATAGAATTCAAGATTTTCACCTCGTTTTCTTGAGTCAACCCTTCTCTGAAGTTTGCAATTACATAAACATGAATTATGACCATGGAGGGATCTCATGAACAACATCATGAGGACATCGTGATGAACAAACTTAGCTTGTGAGGCATATGCGGCAAATCTTGCCACATGATCAATTGCAAATAGAGGATCACCATCAAAATTGGGCGCACCACGTATGATAGCCCAAGTAAGACACTTAGGGCGTCCAAGAATGCGAACGATGTCCAAGGCTAGGAATTCAACCACGAAAGACATCCTATTAAGATATACATGTAAATTATGTAGGATTCGCCAAGGTGAATTTAGAGATGCCTAAAGAAATGTTTGCCTCACCCTACAAGCTTTAACCTTAAAGTTCAATGAAGAACTAGCGCTTCGTTCTTCCAATGGAGTCGCCAAGAATGATATGTCAATATGTCGTATGGGGAACAAGACACACGTCTTGTTTCCTCGACAACGGCACCAAAAATGTTACCGCTTAACTTAGCAAGGGTCCTAAGAGGGGTTCCAAAGGGACTACTACTAGATCAAGTGGCAACAATGGGATAAGGACCCACCTTCACCTTAGTCAATGTCCCGTGCTCTTTACGAACTTTCACCGATGGGAGGAGTCCCAATATATGGAATCACTAGAATGATGAGGTCAATAACGATCCACAATGTGATTTCCAATGCCCATTCAAAGGAGAGGCTTAGATAATAGGTTGCTTTTTTTAGAAGCAAAAGAAGGGTCCTCCAAGAAAGTCTTGAGGAAAGGATGACCTCAGGTTTAGGAATATTCAAAAATGATCAATGTCTGAGATCAAAACTTCCAAAATCCCTCACTTTTGATTGATGTGTTTATACTATGGTTCAAAATGAGGCAAGGATGGCTCATTCAATGGACAGATTCAAGTGTGAGCTTTGGGATAAGCTAGGGTGACTTTCCACGAAAAACCCTTTGAGAGAAATATTATAACAAACTATGGGTTGAGAGATATACCTTGGTAAAGGCTCATCCAATGATCACCTATAATTAAGAGAAAAGGTTTTGAATGATGAACTACAAAGTGCAAACGTTCAAGAAATCCCCAAGTCAAAGGAGCTTCAAGGATTCCCTCTTGGTGTGATATCTAGGGCATCAATTTATTTTAGATTCCACCATCGGAATCCGTTTAAAATTGGAGGATGCCTAGAGTAAACATAAATGAAGAAACTTGTCTGAACAGAATCCTAAAATTCCTCATCCCTAAAATTTCGCACCAAACCCTATAAAATATCCTTATCCTTATGGGGCGAAGAAAAGAGGTGAAAGAATGATATTTCGTTAAGTTAATGTGATCACTAAGGATCTAGGACCAGTGCCTAGTCTATTGGGAGAATGGAGTCAAGAATGAGATTGATATAGGGTTTTGCTCTATCAAGGAGCCTAATTGCAACATCGCATGCCCTAATGAAGCAGCTACCCAACTACAACAAGGATTTATACTTCGACTTGTCTAATAATGGAGCTTTAGGATTAGGTTTTCAAAAACAACCCCTAGGAACATTCGCTTTTTCTTGCCCAATGAATAACGCATGCAATAGATCAAGACTACCAAAGTGATTCAAGGTTTTCGCATAATTTAGAGCACAATCAACATCATGATGCAGTATTCCATACATTCAACATGGAAATTTCACATAAAAGAGAAACATGGCAAATAAAGTATATCCATCCATCATATTTGCAAGAGAGAAGCTCCAAAATAGAATAGCATTAACCCAAACATCAAAATGCATTAAAGAATCTCCAATTCGTCCTTCAATAGCTATAGCGAAATTCCAGAAGAAACAATGCTCCAAATCTAATTGATGATGAGTTACAAATGAGGCCTCACTTGTATTTATATGAGCCTCTAATAGTTCAATGGGTCTAATTACCCTAACAAAACCGCTAAAAGTTTCTCTAATGTGCAAAATAACACCCTAATTGGTCACAAGCCCACCAAATAGCTCCATAACATGAAAAATAAGCCTCTCAAGAAGGTCAAAATGATAATACAATAGCTAGGAGGGTCGTTGGAAGGCCTAGTGAAGTCCAACATGTGCCAAAATGGATGGAAGCACTCCAAAAATAGTGATGGAGGTGGCCCCTTTATCTCTAAGTAAATGACCTATGGTGCTCCCAAGTGGCTATGAGAGCACAAAAACATCCTCATGGGTCTCCAAGTGGATCGAACAAGCATGTATCCCATTTATAAGGGTTGGAACAATGATGCAAGCCCTCCCCTTATTTCCCATGGTGAGCCACATCCTCATCTGGGCTCTGGAACAACTGCCAAGTGTGTGGTGCAAGTGTATAGCCGATTGGGCAAGGTGGTCCAGGAACATCATCATCGTCAAATAATGGAACAAATGCGAGCATTCAATGGAGCTAAAGGATCTCATGATGTGGCTATCTTCTCTGTTGAAATTTGGTACCAGAGGACAGGTGGTTCCCTAAGGCTTTGATCTTTGGCCTAAGAAAAAGTGTCCAAAAGAATTTAATTTTTCTCCTAAAGTGACTATAATTTTTATAAAGTCAAATCTAATTTAAAAGTGACTTTAAGTGATAAAGTTACTAAAGTCTAATTTTAAAGTGACTGTAATAAAGTCAATGTAAAATTAGAAAGGAAAAGTGACTTTGGAAATAAATGACTAAGTGGGTCTTTATTAAAGTGGGGTGAATTAAAAAATAGAAAGTGAGATTTAAATGAGCATTTAATCTCAACCCTTGATCTCAATCTATTTCAGCCATTGGATTTAGTGATCACCCAAAAGTCACTTAGGGTTAGATTAAAGGAGGAAAAGGTCATTCATTCTTTCATTAGCAGATTGAGAGAAGGAGAGCAAAATAGCAAGGGAGATTTCTAGACAGGGAGGACAAGGAGACAGCAGCTTGCCACACATTCCAAGGCAGCAGTTTAGCAAATCTCTACAGCTGAGTTAGCACACAGTGAAAGGCAGATTTTGGCACGATTTTCTAGAAATCCGTACAGCTGTTTGCACAGAAATCGAAGAGCAGTTTGTGTAGAAATCGAGGAGCATTTTGCTAGAACATTTTCCAAGGAAGTTCGTACAACAAGTGGTTGTACTTTGGCACGCAAATCGAGGCAAATCCGTACAGCGTATTGCTGGGTTTTTCTGCATGCAAATCGGGGTCCATATAACATATTTATGGCAGCCTGGCACGCATTTCTAGGCAGGTTGTACAACAGCATTTAACACTGAAAGTGGGCACAAAAATCGAGGAGGTCGTACAACATTTATTTTTGTCCTGTTTTGCTGTTTGCAAATATTTTCCAGTTGGCTGTGAGGCACGGAAAACGAGATAAGTTGTAAAAGTTTGCTTGCTGAATATTTCTCACTGTAAAAAGCATTTTCAGAAATAAGAAAGAGCTCTCGAACTGGTTTTCCCCAAGAGTTGTAGGGGGTTTTTCCAGGGTCACCTTGACCAAAATCACTGTGTTTAAATGTGTTTAATGGTTGTTTGTACCTGCTGATTTTTTATTTCTGCATTTTCTCAGCATTCTGTAAAATTTCCAGAATTTGTGTTTTCAGCAAAATTTATTTTTCAATTGTTGAATGTATGAATATGGGAAAGGGCATTTAACTATTTTGGAGAAATAAGGTGACACTGAAAACCGGGGTGGGAAAAGAGAAATTTTTACATGGTATCAGAGCTTGAGTGCTGAAGTGCAGTTTGGGACAATAAAGAGGAAAATTACAGCCTGCTGATTTTTCACTTAGAAAATTCCAGCAAGCTGATTTTTCACAAACAACAGTTTTTATCTTTACTACAGCAGTGCTATTTTTCAGTTTTAGGACAGCAGGATGTCATTGGGATTGAGGGTGGAGGATAGGTTGGATGGGCATACAAATTACGCGTTTGGAAGGAGAGAATGCAAAGTATCTTTGAAGAGGCAGAAGTATGAGACATCATGGTGCATACCACACAGAACCTTGTTGTTGTGCCTACTGATGCTACTCAGTTGGCTGAGTATAATAAAAAGAACAACAAGTGTAAGAGACTAATTCTAGACGGAGTCAAAGACCATTGCATTCCTCATGTGAGAGGAAAGAGAAATGCCCATGAGATGTGGACAGCATTGTGCAATCTCTACCAGAATACCAATGAGAACCGGAAAAAGGTCCTGAAGGAGAAGCTGAAGACCATTAAAATGGGTAATGATAGTGCAGCTGGATATCTCACAAAGATTACTAATGTGAGAGATGAGTTGGCAGCAATTGGAGAGGTCATTCCACCCACTGAGTTGGTGCGGATTGCAATGAATGGCCTCCCCCCTTCATGGATGAACTTTGTTGATGGGGTCTGTGCACGTGAGACCCTTCCCACATGGGAGAGGTTTTGGGATGATTGCATTCAGACAAAGATCAGGAAAGGTCAGCATGGGGCAGCCAAGCCAGTTGAACAGGATGAAGATGTAGCACTGTCGACAGGAGGCAAGAAAGGCAAAGGGAAGAAGCAGGCTTCCACAAGCAATGGTGGGGGCAAAGGCAAAGGTAAAGGTAAACAGGGTAACACACAGAAGGACTATTCCAAGGTGAAGTGTTGGAATTGTCAAAAGATGGGACACTATGC